>JANHFO010057141.1:0-10419 GCA_032468095.1 Pareas carinatus
TTGTGGCTTTTAACAGCGGTCAGCTGAAGCGGGCCACAATGTCGTCTTTTTGCTTCTTTCAACTGTCATCTTCAGTTTTCACTTTGGTCATTTTCATCTGAGGCATAATATTAATTTGATTTATAGGAGAATTTTCCAACAGGATCTTGTGGCCGTTTGTCTGCAATCTACAGGCAGTTACAGCGGTGCAGTTGGTGGCACTTGGATGATTCCAATAAGCTGGTTAGCATTGGGAGAGGACCCCCTTAAGCAATCCAAAGGGATAAGCTTAAACCAGGAAAAAAAAAATTCCATTAGCCTAGACCTGGAAGGCAAAACAAACCACTTCTAGTCTTTTGCCAAGAAATCCATATGACTGTCTGTCAGATCCCAAGGAGTAAATTATTAATTATTAATTTAATTTATATCCCGCCCTTCTCCCAAAGGACTTAGGGCGGCTTACAGGCACTTTAAAATACATAAAAACATACGCAATTTAAAATATTATTAAAAGAATTAAATTAAGCCTGATTACTGAAAATTTAAGAGCCCCATCTAAAAACCCCAAAAATTAAGACTTGAGGCTTCTTTGATAGACTAACACATTCCTCGCATGAGCAGTGTGTCAATGGAAATCCTCAGTCCTCCAGGTAGAGTTGTCTGGAAGTTGTGGCGGCTGGACCTCTTGTGGTTATGATCTGTTTTGTACAGCTCGGACCGAGGAAGCAAAATGCGGACCGAGGAAGCAAAATGTTTTGAATTCCATTTCGAACTCCCGTTGCCAAGACTTCGCTTCTACCCAGCATTAGCCATATTCATATTGAGGAATTCAGTTATCAGCCTGCCAATAGTTAAGTCAGTGTAAGTTGCTGCTTTTGATGTGAGTCTCAGCGGATGGATGTCTGTCTGTCTGATGGCCATGTCGATCTTGCATGGAATGTGGGAGACCTATCACCATGATCTTCAATAAGGAACATGGATCTTACTTCGGGAACAGCTGCGTTGTTCATGCATTAGGCCCGTTCAATTCATTGAGAATATTGAGTTGTATTCTCCGAGTTTCTGTTGTATTTTCCAAATATTGACCAGAGAAGGCTTCGAAAAGCTTTTTAATGATATTACTTGTGTACTACGTCTACAGTTTACTTTTTAAAAGAATGAACAGGTTCCGCTACTGTAAAAAAGACATATTTTTTTACACATTTTTTCTCCTTGCCACACAGTTGATTGTCACCAACCTATACATAGATGCTGATGTTTGGAAATTGTTGCTTGCTGGGACGGGGGGAAGCTACCCTTGGTTTTTGTGTGTTGTGACGTTTGTGATTCCTTTCAGGAAGCTTTAAAAAAAATGCCTAAAGAGGAAGACCGGGTAATCCCGGTGAAAGTAGCGTTGAGATGCCGCCCCCTCGTTCCGAAAGAGATGTCTGACGGCTGCAAGATGTGTTTGTCCTTTGTCCCTGGAGAGCCACAGGTGAGGGAAGATTTGCAGCCGGGAGGCGCTCTGCGCTTTTGACTTCTGAAATGTGGCAGCTCTCCTGGGAGTGCCTTGCTACAGGTAGCCCTTTACTTCCAGCCATTTGTTTAGTGGCCATTCAGAGTTACAGCGGCAGTGAAGAGAATGGCGGTTTTTCACACTTTCAGCAATGTGAAAAAGCCAGATTCATTTAGAGACGGAACGTTTCACCTATCAATGCAGGGATTCGGTTAGCAACTGTGACAGGAAAGGTGGTAAAATGGGGCAAAGCTCACGGAGCATCTGTCTCGTTTGGGCTCTGTTGTGGTTGTAAGTTGAGGGCTACCTATATGTAAGGGAAGGAAGGAGAGAGAGAGAGAGAGAGAAAGGAAAGAAAAGAAAGAAAGAAAGAAAGAAAGAAAGAAAGAAAGAAAGACGACATGTCAGATGACAGGATTGCATTGTGACTGCTCTTCTCTTTCTGCTCCTTTTCTACAGGTGATCCTGGGCAAGGACAAGCCCTTTACCTACGATTATGTCTTTGACCCATCGGTGGAGCAGGAGGAGGTCTTCAATAGCTCCGTTGCCCCTCTTGTGAGGGGTATTTTCTCCGGTAAGAGTTTGCTCCCATCTAAGCTGATAGTGATACTGGGGGGGCGGGATAGTTATGTTCAAAATGACCAACGGTAGAAGGAAACAAGGCCGTGAAAAACTGCAGGGACTGGACACCGTCAAAGCCAGCACCAGCCAGAGCATAAACGAATCTTGAAGGGAAAAAAGTCACACAAGATCAGAAAAAGTGCAGAGTCGGTCAGCTTATGGATCTCAAGGGCTGGACTAACATATCCTCGTTCCTGCCGTAAGGAGCTGGTTAAGGACTAATCCGCTGACCCTAACTTGGTTTTGTGCTTGTCACTCCCCAGGATACAACGCCACGGTTTTGGCCTACGGGCAGACAGGCTCCGGGAAAACCTACTCCATGGGCGGGACTTACACCTCTGACCAAGAGAACGACCCTGCAGTTGGGGCCATTCCTCGGGTTATAACGCTTCTCTTCCAAGAAATGAGGCAAAAAGTCGAGTGTCACTTTGCCTTGAAAGTCTCCTATCTGGAGGTGGGTTCCGTTTTACACGCAAAGCCCGAAGGACGCCGGCTCGGTGCCACGGAGCTGCTTATTCGGGCTTTTTGGAAATCCGAACGGGGTTCTAATTATGAGGACCCCGGTGGACTTTGAACGGGTTGGGCATTGGAACGGTCAAGACGGAGCTCGTGGATTGGCTGTTTGAGTGGGGCCCTGAATTAAATAATCAGTTTGCCGATACACGAGTTCCTTCGTAGCTCGGGGTTGAGCTGTGGGATCCTTGGTGCTCTCTGAGCTTGGGGGTTTCCTCGCAGACATCTCATGACCCAATTAAGTAGCATCATCAGTGCTAGAAAAGAGTGGAGTTCGCTCACTGTTTGTATACCAGTGGCTTGCCCTGTCAGAGTCCCGAGGGGGTGTCCTTGGTTATTCCCCAATTAAGCTGCTGTTTGCTTTTAGCTTGTTTGGCTGCGTTGGTGGTTCCTTGATTCAGATGTCGTTTACTGCTCTAACTTAATAATCACTTCACGGGATAATAAACCGAACCATAGAAAGCCTACTAACAGCATATCATTAAATCAAGTAAGACTAAGCCCCCCCCAAAAATAAATCTCTGAAAGTATGAGGAGAACTCCCATGTGGTGCTCGATTCTCAAAAGGCCCTCAAACTTAGATTTGGTGATGGTTTAGCAGGAAAAGCAGCCAATGCCAAGGAGGCTGAGCAAATAAATTAACCAGCACTGTGTTGGCCACCAAAACACCGGTTTTCGATAAATAATTATATTTATAGTACAATTGAGAAGCATTTTGCTGGAGATTTAAAACATAATTATTTTAAGCAGGCAGCCTTAAGCTGGCTGTTTGGTCAACATTTGACGTATCTTTCAAAGCCTAAGCAGTTCCACTTTAAACTCGGTGTTCGTTCACTAGAAACCAGATCCTCCTGTCAGCTGCTGTGAGTCCGCGGCCTTCCTTTATTGCCGCCCCTATTCAGCTTGATTCTCTTCCAATGCCTTCAGATCTACAACGAGGATATCCTGGACCTCTTGGCGCCGAGTAAAGAACGAACTTCGCAAATCAGCATCCGGGAAGACCCCAAAGGAGGCATTAAGGTAAGATTCTCTCCGAATATTTTACTAGCTAAGAGAAGAAATTCACCCAAAAAGGAAGGGAGGTCAAAGGGCCATTTCTAGCTTATTATTTTTAATTTTAAATGTAATGTCATTTTTAGTATATTGTGTGCCGCCCCGAGTCCTTGGAGAGGGGCGGCATATACATTTTACTATAAATAAATAAATACTATAAATTAGGCTGTCGTCAGTAAGCCATACCCCAACTCCAGCTGGAAGCCCCAACTGGGATTTGAACCTGTGCTGGTTTTACTCAATGGGCCAGTGGTCGTCAACCTTTTGGTCTCCCTCAGGGACCACTACATTCATTATTTTAAATCTCACGGACCACTAATACAATTTTTTAAAAAAAGATACATACATTTGTAAAATAATGATCAGAGAACTTGCATTTTATTAATATCAAAGGTACCTGTTTCATATAACAAAATTTTAAAAGCTTATTTAACTGTAACAAAATCATAGAGGCTTATTTAGTCGTAACAAAACTTTTCAGAATGGTTTAATCATAGCGAAATGATTAAAGCTGGTTTAATTATTACAAAATAATTGACGTTTCTTTAAGTATTGCACATTTTAGTGTGATATTTGTTCCTGCTTGAAAGAGAGAAAGAGAGAGAGACACACACACACACACAGAGACATAGAAACAGACACACAGGAATCATACAGCTATCCAAAAAAAGTTCCAATAATCTCCAGATTTTCCTGCAGACCACCAAAATTTCCTCACAGCCCAGCCCACACATTGGAAAACCACTGTGCTAGGCAGTTGCCTTAGTCACTGTACCACAGGCTCACCCTTTTGCTGGCTTAGTCCAGGGAGTATTGGACTGAAGAGTGACACCTGGCAGTCCCTGATTACAAGAATGAAACATTCAGTTTCATTCATCCCAGAGTAGGGCCATTGCAGGCAGATATCAACGATTATTGACAGGAGAAATTCACCGGGAAAGAACCGGAGACTCGGATGGCCATTTCTAGCTTCTTGTCCTTTCATCAGGGAGCCATACCTTGACCCCAGCAGGAAGACCAGACTGGGATTTGAACCTGGGCTGGTTTTTACTTGCTAGGCAGTTGCCTTAGCCACTGCACCACAGGTTCTCGCCCTTTAGCTAGTTTTAAGGGAGAAACATCGGGTATCTTCAGGAGTCAGGCGACTCTGTCCAACGGATCACTCTCCAGCAGGTGCCCAATCAGGCCTGGATGCAGAACTAAAGAGGGCCGAGTTTGGCTAATCCTTAAATTTCAGAGCATCAGAGCAAGTTGTAGATTAGGCTGATGTGGTAGGTATGAATGAATTTTATTTCTATCCCGCCCTTCTCCCGAAGGACTCAGGGCGGCTTACAGGCCATTTAAAATACATAATACATATACAATTTAAAATGTTATTAAAAGAATTAAATTAAGCCTGTACTAGGAATATTTAAGAACCCTATCTTAAACCCCAAAAATTAAGAGCAGGAGGACAAGGGCACAACTACGACAGACCTGCCAGATGGAATAGCACGGGCACGGTGGAAGGTCAGAAATGGTACAGGTTGTAGAAGACATTACAACCATTATGAAGCCTGCCTATTACAGTCGTAAATTGTAACGGTCGTAAAACAGGTCGGCCACAACATTTTTGTGTGTGTGTCTGTGTGGTAGCCATTAAGCAGATGCTCGGGTTGTAAGTGCGAACCCTGTGTTCATCAAGCACAGGGTTGTTTTGGCTGTGGCACAGTTGTGCTGAACGGGAAGTATGTGCCAATGTTCAGCAAAACCATAAAACACACTCCAACGAACACGGGACGCTGCCAGCGGACATAGATGTGGTTGAGTTGGTGAGCAGCTGAGGTGTGGTCACATTACTGGGGGGTCGGGGAGAGAGCAAAGCTATCCGAACTTCTGATTTGGGTTGTAAGTCACCCTTTTCCAGGTACATGGTAACTGTGAACAGTCCCTAGGCGGCCAGTCGTAAGTTGAGGACTATGCTTCAGCTGCGTCTTGCCCTGTGGTAGTGCATGCAAGGGTCTAATTCTCCAGTTTAGATATCGGAGGCCAGCTGACCCCACTGTCAGAGGTCTTCAGCATTCTTGCAAATGTTTAAAAATCAGACTTCAGGCCCACTCAAGATCGAAGTAGTTCTTAATAACATAAGTCAAGCTACAGAAAGGCCCACCCCTTCGGAAACGAGGCATTGCTAGCACTGAAATCTTTTGGGAGTTCACTCATAGATCACCCCTCCCATCTTTCACTATGGCGATAATCTCGGCTCGGCTCCTCTGCTGGACACATGAGCAGCTAAGGCTGATAGCAAGTCCAACTCAGCTCAGTTCCCTCGAGAGCTCTCTGGGTCTTCCCCCTTCACAGGAATGGCAAATCACTGACGCTAAGGGGTTTTGACACCCACTGGTTGTTCTGGAGTAAGGGGTTACCGAGGGTCTTCCCTTTGGGGACCTCAAGATTCCCCAACGGAAGAAGTTCTCCTGGTCCCCGTGGCTTAGGACCTAGATATCTACAGGGCCGGATTCTACCAGCAAATACCTCCCACCGACCGGTGCGCTCCCACAGAGAGGGCCTCCTCAGGGTGCCGTCGAGCAGACAATGCCGGCTGGCGACCCCCAGGGGGAGAGCCTTCTCTGTGGCCGCTCCCACCCTCTAAAACGACCTCCCCCCAGAAATACGGACAATATCAGACCTTCGTGCTTTCCGCCGTGCCCTAAAGACTCACCTCTTTGTCCAGGCCGGGTTGGCCTAGTACCCCCTCCTTTATTATTTTTATCTGGTTTTAAATTGGTCTTAATATTTGGTTTTTAAAGAATAATTCAGCCACACTTGAATATACATTTTCAATATAGTTTTTTTAAAATTTTCGATGTCTGTATTGGATGTGTTTTTACAAGGCTGTACACCGCCATGGGTCCCTTTGGGGTAGAAGGGCGGTATAGAAACCTAATAATGAAATAAAATAAAATAAAAAACGTCGTTAGGCAGGGTGGCTGCTGAGAACGAAGCTTGCCAGCGGTGGTCACGGATAGTGTCAAGGAACCAAGAAACGATACTCTTCCCGAAAAGAAAAACCTCACCGGAAAATTAGCCCCCTAACCCTAATTTTTCAGGATGCTCGTCATAGAAGCCCCACCCCAAATATAAGCCCCGGTTAAGATCGTCAGCCAGACGGACGCTTTGAGTACGAGCACAATGTACGGGCGTTGGGCGGAATGAGGGCCACGCTTGACAGAGCCTTATAAAACGGCCATCGTGGTGGACGGAGGGCATGACACGGCTGTAGTTGAAGAAATGTAGATGAAATGAATAGGACATTTCCTGAAAATGAGTGTCTTTGGGAGCCAAAATTGGAATATAAGCCCTGGTCTTATTCTGGGGAGGAAACGCGGGAGTGTGGCTTTACACCGTGCCGGTGAGGCCACCCTTGGATTATGGCATCCAGTTCTGGTCACCACGATATGAAAAAAATGTTGGGACTCTGGAAAGAGCAGCAAAGAGGATTAAGGGGTCTGGAGGCTAAAAACTCTCTCTCTCTCTCTCTCTCTCTCTCTCGATCTCTGTTTGTTATAATTAAATAAGCTTTGTAAATTTGGTTATATTAAACAGGTGCCTTTTATATATTAATAAAATAAAATGGAAGTTCTCCGATCATTCTTTTACAAATGTATGTACCTTTTTTAAAAAAAATCACATTGGTGGGCCTCGGGATTTCCCATTGTGAATCGGGTGGTCCCCGAGATCCAAAAGGTTGCCGACCCCTGTGTCATTCCGAATAATACTATTTATAGGGAGTGGGGTCCCTGAGGATTGGTTTGTAGCACCGAGGGGGGTGTTGGACTGAAAAAGTTTGGGAGCCACTGGCCTAGGGCTACCAGAAGGCAGGAGAAGAAGACGTGGATGGAAACTAATCGAGGAGAGATCCAACTTAGAACCAAGGAGAACCAAGGAAGTGAGAGCCATCCACCGGTGGAAGGGCTCGACGTCAGACGCTGTGAGTGTTCCGCCGCTGGAGGTTTTCAAGAAGAGAGTGAACAAGCATTTGGTTACGGCGGTATAAAGCTGCCTTGAGCAGTGGGCTGGACTAGAAGGCCTCCCAGGTCCCTTCCAGCCCCACGATTGTATTTCTAAACGCTCGCAAGTGTGGTGATCTCACTCTTGCAAATCTTGACAGCGGGAGCCCGAAGCGGGCCTGACGAAGGGCGAGGTAAAGCCGCCCCAGAGCGACCTCAATGCCTCCTCCTTTTCTCCCCCTCTTGCCTCAATGCAGATTGTGGGTCTCACAGAGCACAAGGTGTTCAGCGCCCAAGAGACAGTCCTCTGCCTGGAACAGGGCAACAACTCCCGGACGGTGGCGGCCACCGCAATGAACACACAGTCGTCCCGCTCCCATGCCATCTTCACAGTGACGGTTGAGCAGAAGAGCAAGGCCGATGTGTAAGATAACGCGTCTGGATCGCCAGCCTCTGTATGGGGCTAGTTCAAACACCACCCCTCCCCTCCCTGGCCCTTGGAGCTGTTCTGATAGGTTTGGTCTAGTGGCGAAGGCACCAGGAGACGGTGAATTCTAGTCTCGCCTTAGGCCTAAAAGGCCTAAGGCCTGAGTGACTTTGGGCCAGTCCCTCTCTGCCCAGCTCACCTCAACAGGACTTTTGTTGTGGGGAGAGCAAGGAAGAGGAAAAGAGATTAGATGTGTTTGGCACCTTGAGTTATTTATAAAAAAAAATGATAAAAGGTGGGAAGAAATCAGACTTTATTTTGCCGAGTGCGTCTGGAGGAACTTGTCTCCGGTGTACATGCCCTCTACCTTACATCCATACAATAGGCAAACTGGGATTACAATCGTAAGATCCATTCATAATCATAATGTACATTCATCTTGTGTACATATAAGTATAACATACATTCATAATCGTAAAGTACATTCATCTTGTCATCTGTGTATAAGCCGCAATCAACCAACTGCGGGCTTCATCATGAATACAGTCACAATCCTAAATTACATTCCTCATGTCATCATGTTATAAAGCATAGAATTGATTGATTTATTGGCCCAGTGTGTCTGGACACACAAAGAATCAGTGTCCAGTGTACCTGCTCTATACCTACCTACATACAATAGACAAACTGTCATTACAATCATAAGATACATTCATAATCGTAAAGTACATTAATCTTCTGTACATATAAGCATAACATACATTCATAATCATAAAGTACATTCATCGTGTCCTGTATATATATATATATATTAGCTGCCATCACCAAACCGCGATCTTCATCCTGAATGCAATCACAATCATAAAGTACATTCATCATGTCGTAAAGTATAGTAATTAATTAATTAATTAGCCAGACATGTCTAGACATACACAAGGAATTTTTCTCTGGTGTAAATGCTCCATACAGGCTACAATGGACAAACTGTGGTTACAATCATAAGGCTAAAATTTGACAAACGGCGGTTCCAATCCTAGGATACATTCATTCTCATAAAGTACATTCATCATGTCGTGTACGTAGTAGGTGCATTTAGGAAGGAAGGAAGGAAGGAGTAATCTAGGAGCACAGAGATACTGAGAGACAGGGAAACGCCCCCCTCCCATTTCCACTCCCCAGTTCTGTTCTTGGGAGTTTCCTAATTTATCTAAATTGGGGGGGGCCCGGGAGATCCCGTGACTGTTTTAAATATTTTGTGTTAAAACTCTGGCTCAAATCCTAGCCTTGGTTGCCCTGTGACTAAACCTGAACTGTTTCCGGTTTAGGAACGTTAGCTTTCATTCGAAGTTGCATCTGGTTGACCTCGCCGGTTCGGAGAGACAAAAAAAGACGAAGGCTGAAGGGGATCGTCTGCGAGAAGGTAAAAAGGGGAGAATTACAAGACCGAGGCGAGGTTGTTTTTCGGGGAAATGAAGCTGCTAACACCAGGAAACAGCTCTTAGTTTTACCCTTTAAGGTTGACTCAGCCTTCTGTCCTTCCAATGCGGGTGAAATGAGGACCCAGATAGTTGGGGGCCAGAGGCTGACTCTGTGAACCGCTTAGAGAGGGCCTGTCAAGCACTGTGAAGCAGTATATAAGTCTAAGTGCCGTTGCTGTATAATGAATCCTTCGGGAGAAGGGCGGGGTATAAATAAAATTATTTATTTATTTATTTAATGGAACACATCGCTGCGTACGATCATGTGCATGCCAGGCCTTCTGATCTATGCTCTCAAATCTGGCCACTTCGGGATGCGTGAGCTTCAACCCCCAGAATGGGCCAGAGGTTTTAGCTTTGCGTCCCTAAAAACACATAGTATAGATGACACACTTAGGCTGTAGGGCGTCTGCTCCTGATCTGAGAACAGGCCAAAGAACATCGATTCGTCCATTCAATTTTTATGGCCACCCAACTCAACCAGATGACTCTGGACACTTTTTCACTCTAAAATTATAGAGCAATTCAAACAATTCAAAAGATTAAAACAGCAAAGACATCTACAAAGCACATACATTATATCAGGAAAATACCTGTCTATCCGTCTCTGTCTACCTACCTACCTACCTACCTATGATATACAGTATATCAATCACCTATCTAGATATCTCACTCATTCTTTCTTCTATCAGACATCTATCTATCTATCTATCTATCTATCTATCTATCTATCTATCTATCTATCTATCTTTATCTACATCTATCATATCTACATCTACCATATCTGTGTCTGTCTGTCTGTCTGTCTGTCTGTCTATCTATCTATCTATCTATCTATCTATCTATCTATCTATCTATCTATCT
>JANHFO010057154.1:0-10418 GCA_032468095.1 Pareas carinatus
AATTAGAATTAGAATTAGAATTAGAATTAGAATTAGAATTAGAATTAGAATTAGAATTAGAATTAGAATTAATTCTCCAAGTGTGTCTGGACACACAAGGAATTTGTCTTCAGTGTACATGCTCTATTCTTACATACATGCTATAATTGACAAACTGTGATTACAATCATAAGGATATAATTGACAAACCATGATTACAGTCATAAGATACATTCATAATCATAAAGTACATTTATCATGTCATGTAAGCATTAAGTGCATTCATAATCATGAAGTATATTAGACTTTCCACTGGTCTTTCACCTCTCTTTTATTTAAACCAGATGATGCAGCACAAGTTTTGGGTTGCATCTCTCCCATGATGTTGTCTTGATGTTTGCATCCTTTTAATGCCATCCTGCTTTGTTATGAAAAAACACTGTCTTATTTCTATGGTTTATGGCTTGAGAGGTTCTGATACTCTTCTGAAGAAGGTCACAAGTTCAGCTGACCTCTGACATTACATATAGCCCTCGACTTACAACTGTTCATTTAGTGACCATTCAATGTTACGAAGGCAATGGAAAAAAGTAACTTAGGTTCATTTTTCAAACTTGCAACCTTGGTCACGTAATCCAATTTCAAACCGCTGGCAACGGACTTGTATTTACAGCAGTCACAGTGTCCTGGGGTCATGTGATCCCCTTTTGCGAGCATCTGACAAGCAGAGTCCATGGGGAAGCCAGATTCAATTAACGACCGTGTGACTAGCTTAACAGCTGCAGTGATTCACTGAACAACCGTGCAAGAAAGTTTGTAAGATGAGATAAAATTCATTTAATCAATGTTTCATTTAGCAACAGAAATTTTGGAAGGAATTGAGGTTGTACATTGAAGGCTACCTTACTGAGATTGTAGGATATGATGAATATAATTAAATTTGACTATTCTTTTACTGAAACTCAAGTATAAATTCTTGGTAATAGTGAAAGGTAGATGAGTAGCGTATTATTAATCTACTTAAAGAATGTTTAAAGACTATCATGTGTAGGAAATATGACCACACTGGGACAATTGCACGTAGATCCACTTTTGACTGCAGAAAAACAGGGGTCATTCGATTCCACGGCTACAGAATCCTCCAGATTTCTCAAATTAATTCTGGGAAATCCCTTGTTGGATTAGCTTTAAATTCTTAGCAGAGAGCCCTAACCTCAGCTTTTAAGAGCGGAAATATTTTACCTCAGAAAATAAATATTGGAGACGTATATAATTACAAGTGCAACAGTACTCAGGGAAAAGTCACTTGAAAAGACAACCTGTAACAATTGGGGTGTAATTGAACAGTGCAATCAGGAGAGAAATTCTGAACTAGATTTAGAAAGCTGCCTTGAGATTAAAGATAATGCACACCAAGTGTTATGAATAGTCTTAAAACACTCTATAAATGCAAAGTATTCCGTAACCATTCTCCAAAAGGTGCACTAGGGAGGATTAATGGTTCAGTGGTTTGCTGGAATTAAGTAAGCATTTTTTTCGCAGGAAGCATCATTTTGGTCAAGTTTCAAAGAGACAGATTTAGTAGCGAGGAAAAAGAAATCTCTCCTGTTTAATTCAGTCCCTGGCGATTGCAATATCTGCACAATTTTCTTAGCAGCAATACCTCCTTATGCATTTGCTCTATTTTGAGACCACCAATAATTCAATAACTCAATGTTATAATAAAAAAAAGCCCAGCCCTAAAACTATATAAATCATATATCACCAATAAAACTCAAGGTGATATAAATGGACAAACAGGCAGTCCTCGATTTACAACTGTTAGTTTAGTAATAATAACAGAATAAAAGAGTTGGAAGGGACCTTGGAGGTCATCTAGTCCAACCCCCTACTCAAGCAGGAGATCCTATCTCATTTTTGACAAGTGTCTGTCTAGTCTCTTCTTGAAAGCTTTCAGTGATGAAGCACCCACAACTTCTGAAGGCAACGTCTGTTCCATTGGTTGATGGTTGACACTGTCAAAACTATTCCAAGTTACAACGGCACTGAAAAATGTGACTTAGGACTGTTTTTCACACTTATGATCCTTGTGGTATCCCCATGATCATGTGATCAAAATTCAGATGTTTGGCAATTGGTTCATATTGATGACCATTCCTGGGACCCAAGATCATGTGATCTCCATTTTTCCACCTTCTGACAAGCAAAGTTGATGGGGGAACCAGATTCGTTTCACAACCATGTTGCTAACTTGGAAGACTGTTAACACATCACCCTTAGTCCTTATTTTCATTAAACTAGACACATCCAACTTCTCCCTCATTTTAGCTGCACACCCCGAACTTATTCCACAATCGACTTCAAGCAGAGTTGACCTAAGGAACTGTCAACATCTCAGACCATTGCCTGAAGAGACACCTCCATCAATTTTACTCAATTCATTCCAAAGTGTTTGAGGAGTCCCAGCTGAGGAATTCCCCCTGCAGATTGTCAATTTGCAGGTTGTAAATGAATTTGTCACCCAGGGTAACGGGAACTATTTCCATTTTAAACTGGGGTGATCTTGTAAGTCATGCAATAGCAGCCTTTCCCCCCTCTGCTGTTTTCAGGTCCAGTCAACAAGAGGCCAACTTAGATTTGTCACCCCTAGCAAGGTTTTCAAACTAGAACACTTGAAAGAGCTGGTTTTTTTGAGTCCGCATCTTTAATCTTACAGGTGAAACAGGGCTGCCAGAATTGACCTGCTCTAGCAAAACTAAACTGCATGATTAACTCCTTGATTATTTTCCTGACCTCCCAGCTGTTTATGAATTTGCAGGTTGGACAAGTGAAAGACCAAAAGCAACATCCCCTTGGGAAGCAACAAGGGAGGTGAAAGGGCAAAGGTCAGGTCAGAGGGTCAAATGGGGATAAGCAGGAGAGTCCTCATGACAGATCATCGACAAGTCCTTGCAAACGGGTTCCCTTTCCTGCCTAGTTAGTCCAACATAAAAACAACCAGGGAGATGTATTGATTTTTTTTTAAAAAAAAAGGGTGATCAAATGTTCTTATGGTTGGTAAATCTGGAGGAGGGCATGGAAAGTTCACTCAACTTCCAAGCTGTGAACATTCAATCCCATATCAAAATGCATACAGAATAACAGAAGGGACATTTTATAGTGTCATGGAATCGCCATTTGCAACATCCCTAGCCCGTTTCCAACACGTAAAATCAACGGGATAAGCTGGACTTGCTTAATAACTGCATGATTCACTTAAAATCCTGGACCAAAAAAGGTCATGAAACTAGGCGTGAATGACTTAACTGTCTTGGTTAGGAAAGGAAATTCAGGTTCTCAATTCTGGTTGTAACTTGTCGCAGACATTAATTCCAGGAAGCACACATGCAAGTAACTGGTCGTAGCAGGATTCTGTAAACTTCTTCATTTATATAATAACATATATACAATACCAAACTGGTTCAGCAGACAGTAGACATAGCAGGAGTAATACAGCAGTTAACATAGAGAACACACCAGAGAGCCAACAGCTAGACCATGCCCAGACCCTTTATATATCAATCACTAAACAGTCCCTATTGGCTGACTCCCAAACAATCCCCATTGGCTGACTTCCAAACAGTCCCCATTGGCTGACCTATATCCATGAAGACATTCCAGATCATGACTACCTTGACAGGTTGTTAGTCAAGGGCTACCTCTATGATCAAAGTTTTTAGTCTAGTTTGAGTTTATCTAGTCTCAATGCACATTTGGCGTATCTCTTCTTTGTCATTCTTCACACAGAGGAAGAGTGCTTAGAATAGACCTTGCAATGAACACACAAACAGAATAACAGTAATAACATAACAACAGAGATGAATGGAAGCTTGGAGGTCTTCTAGTCCAATCTCCTGCTCAAGCAAGAGACCCTATGCTATTTCAGACAAATGGCTGTCCAATCTCTTCTTAAAAACCTTCAGTGATGGAGTACTCACAACCTCTGGAGGCAAATTGTTTCAGGGGCTGATTATTCTCATTGTCAGGAAATTTCTCCTTGGTTCTAGGTTGGATGTCTCCTTGATTAGTTTCCATCCATTGCTTTATCCATTGCTTCATCCTTTCGTGCCCGAGGCCACTGTTTCCTGGAGAATAAAGTAATGTCATGACCTGAACATGCAAATACTTAAGACCAGAGAATTATTTGGTCCCTATGCTAGGATGGCCCAAATAGGAAGAAATTCAAGTTGTGACTCTGGAAAGAGTGCAGAGAAGAGCAACAAAGATGATTAGGAGATTGGAAGCTAAAACATATGAAAAACAGTTACAAGAATTGGGTATGTCTAGTCTAATGGGGGAGAAAGGACTAGGGAAGGCATGATAGCAGTCTTCCAATATTTGAGGGGCTCCTACAAAGACAAGGGGGTCAAACTATCTTCCAAAGCACCAAAATGGCAAGACAAGAAGCAATGGATGGAAACAAATAGAGAAGAGAAGCAGCCTAGAACTAAGGAGAAAGTTCCTAATGGTTAGAGCAATCAACAGATGAAATAGCTTGCCTTCTGAAGTTGTGAGTGCTCCATCAATGGAGGCTTTCAAAAAGAGACTGGACAACCATTTGTCTGAAATTATATCGAGTTTCTTGCTTGAGTGGGGTTTTGGACTACAAGACTCTGGAGTCCCTTCCAACTCTGTTATTCTATGTTCTGAGTTTGGTTCATCTAACCCAGTGATGCCAACCTTGAGGGACCGATTTTTCCAAGGTCTCTCAGACAGTAGACTTGCAACCCAATTTGGACATATCATGCCCTTCAAGTGAACATTTTTTGCAGAAATTTGGCTAAACGCTTTTTTGTCAGTGGAAAAATGGCAACAACCTTACTCCAAATTGCATTATGTACAATGAGGGTTAATTTGGCTGTTGCATTTGAAATAATAGACTTCTAGAGAGCTTTTTTGGGGGGAAGGAGGAAGAGAATCCTGACTGCCAAATGACACTCTGAAGACAGCTTTTGTTCTCTCAATTTCCTTGAGAATAATGACATGTCGTCTTGTCTCTTCACTTGCAAAACTAGTTGTTTTGAGAAAAAAAAGAGCCAGGCCATAAATGACTTTGAAATGGAATGAGATCTGATCTCTGGTTCTGAATTTGTAGAATCCAAACACATTTGCACATTTCTACAGACTAGTGAACTGACTTTGGAGCTCACATTTGCCAAGTTCTTTGATCATTCTTTTTTTGACCTATTAATTTACCTAATGAAGTCAGAGACACTGACAGGAACTTGTAATTTTATATACCATATTTTTTGGGCTATTAGACGCACTTTTCCCCCCCAAACGGGTGGGGGGAGTGTATGCGTCTAATAAAGCGAATACTCACCCCGCTGCTTGGACTAGAGCGTTCCCGGCACCCCGCGGGGGGGGGGGGAATCGCTCCGTAGGACACCAGGAATGCCCCTACCCACGCAGCGACGCAATCCTCCACTCCGGAGCTTCCGGTGGAGTGATTCCGTGCACATGGAAATCGCTCCGCCGGAAGCTCCAGGGCTGCGGGATCGCGTCGCTGCGTGAATTAGGGCATTCCCGGCACCCCGCGGGGGGGGGAATCACTCCGCGGGACACCGGGAATGCCCCGCATCTTATGATCCGGAGCATCTTATAGGCCGAAAAATACGGTAAATAAATTTATATTTTACAACAATATATACAGCAAACAAGATCGTCAGGCAAACGGGAGCATCATGAGGTAAATTGCTGAGGTAAATCGCAGACTGCACAGGACATACAGAAGAAAAAGGAGGGAAAAAAGGGAAACTCCCCCTTTACACCCACAGCAACCAATCACAGCATCCAGATTGCCTCACTCAGGAGCTGGCACTCTCCAACCAATCAACTAGAACTGTGTATTCTGGCTCACTGTACAACCCTACTCTTCCAGCTACTAAATTTAAATATTTTCTCAAAGACATCATACACATTCTTTTTGTCTGCAAACTAAATTCAGCAAAAAGGGCTGCTTATTTAGATTCTTATTGACAAACTAAAACATTCTGAGGCATTTGGGAAAAAAACATCTTACTTTTTGCAGGGAACAAACCCTCATATCAATACTAGACCACATGCTATTTTATTTCAGCCAGTAAATGAAATGGGTGTAATTTTAAAACCCTATCTAAAGATGTAGATTACAGAATGACAAAGGAGCTCTTTTGAGGTTGACGGCATTCTCATTTCAAGCTGATGCATCATTTTGCTCGGCACCAGGATGACACTCTGTCTGCATTTATTGCAATTAATTCTTCCCAAAAACAATCATGAAAACTGGGTGCCAAAGCAGGCTTCCTGGATGTCAGACTTCTCATTCATAAAGGAATTTTCAATTTTCAGCAAAGTCCAAATAAGCTTATGCTTTTTTAGGAGGCAAAGCACCTGAGTTTTTTCTAAATATAGAAGAGAATGAACTACTCTCTTTGCCTTTCAGCCCCAGAGTAAGGGCTTTAGCAGGCTATTGCTAAGTGACACACTTTTTAATAGACAGCAAAGAAGTTTTACAAGCTAACAAAGAAAGAAAGGGAGTCTCAGATAGCCATTTCTAGTTTATTAGCTTTCATCAACGATGCAGTCCCTTGATGGGATTCGAACCTGGGCTGGAGGATATGTGAGGCTAATGTCTTAGCCACTGAGCCATGGGTTCTCCCCCTCTTTGTTGGCTTGTACCAGGCTATTTTTTATGAGGCAAGGTACCTGTTTTTTTCCTGAATAGAGAAGGGAGTGAACTAATTATCTATTCAATTATAATTGAAGGCCAACCAAGGATTCGTGGAACATAGAATAATAGAGCTGGAAGGGATCTTGGAGGTCTTCTAGTCCAACCTCTCGCTCAAACTGGAGACCCTATAACAGTGATGGCGAACCTTTTAGAGACCGAGTGCCCAAACTGCAACTCAAAAGCCACTTACGTATCGCAAAGTGCCAGCACGGCAACATGCGCCCTCCCCATGGCCATCGGTGGCTCCCCATGACCCCCGGTGGTTGTCAGTGTCCCCTGTGGCCGTTGGCACCCCCGCCACCCCACGGCTATTGACAACCCTGCCATGGGCCTCCCGGCAGCCTTCCCCAGCTTCTGTGGTCCACTGCTCTCCTCCAACTTAACTCCTCTCCTCTCTCACCTTCTTCACAGACCCCTTATTGCATTTGATAGGGTAGGAAGGAAGTGCTCCCATTGGGCTGATGAGCAGAGAGGTGGGTGATGTCAGAAATGCCCTCAGGCATGTGTGGGGTGAGGAGTCTCACACCGCTCTGGCTTTCTAGCAAAGAAATCTGTGCTGGAGCAATGGCGTGCATGCCTACAGAGATATCCGTGCCACAGGTTCGCCACCACTGCTCTATAACATTTCAGATAAATAGTTGTCCAGTCTCTTTTTTACAGCCTCCAGTAATGGAGCACCCACAACTTCTGAAGGCAAGCTATCCTACTAGTTAATTGCTTTCAACATTAGGACATTTCTTCTTTGTTCTAGGTTGCTTCTCTCCTTGATTAGTTTTCATCCATTGTTTCTAGTTTCGTCTTTTGGTGCTTTGGAAAATAGTTTGACCCCCTCATCTTTGAAGGAGCCCCTCAAATATTGGAACACTGCTATCATGTCTCCCCTAGTCCTTCCCTCCCCCCATTAGAATAGACAAACCTCATTCCTGCTACTGTTCTACATATGTTTTGATCTCTAGCCTCCTAACCTTTCGCTTTGCTCTTCTCTGCCCTCTAACATTCGTTCGTCAAGTGATTCATCCAGTGTTCCTAAATGTTATCGTTTCAAAACTATGATATTTGAAGTGACCGTATGAGACGGTATCTATCAAGACGGAAACATTCTTGGACTTCTTGGCACCCTATGTTGGCTCCACAAATAGGTGTGGAGCAAATTTATTCCTTGTTGAATGTTTCTCCAGATTTCAGCATTGGAATCAAATCTTCAAAAAAAAAAATGCAACCCTCTGGTTCAGAAATGCTACATAACTCATAGTGCATCTGCTTATTCATTTAATATACTTATGTACTTGAATTAAAATTAGCCCTACTTACAGAGGATTAATATCTCAATTGGAATAAATTTTACAATTTATAACACATTTATAATTAGATTGGGCAAATCATTGCAAAGAAGTCCTTCAGAAAGTTCAGCAGCTTTCCTGAAGTTCATAAATCATAATTTTTTGTGCTATTTTTTCCCTAGGCACAATGTTAATACAGCATTGCCAAAGTATCTATGACAGTCTGAAAAAATTGGGTCTGATTGAATTATTTTGGATCATGTTTTATGCATAGGTACAGACAAATGTGATTCTGTGTATACCCAGAGGGCCTCTGCAGGGGTCATAGAAAGACTCAAGATGGCAGCCATAATCATGCCATAGACACTACCATTTTCCCCTGAAAATAAGTCTTATACTGGGTCTTATATTAAATTTTGGTCCAAAAGATGCATTAGGGCTTATTTTCCAGTTGGTTGACGATCTTAACCGGGGCTTATTTTGGGAGTGGAACTTCTGTTACGAGCATCCTGAAAAATCATGCTAGGGCTTATTTTCTGGTTAGATCCTATTTTCAGGGAAACAGGGTAGTAGCTACTTCACCATAACAGAATTTCAAAAATAGGAATCAGACATAGATACTGATAAAGCAGACCGAATAGCTTCAGTATGTGTGTTACATTCTGGCAAAATCTACAAAATTGGATAGATGGATGGATGGATGGATGGATGGATGGATGGATGGATGGATGGATGGATGGATGGATGGATGGATGGATGGATGGACTGACAGGAGAGCCAGTTTGATATGGTAGAATTAAGTCATCAGCCTAGAAACTGGGAGACTGTGAGTTCTAGTTCTGCCTTAAGCATGAAGTCGGTTGGGTGATCTTGAGCCAGTCACTTTCTCTCAGTTTTAGAAAGGAAGCAATAGCAAAGCATTTCTGAAATCTTGCACAAAAAGTTATAGGGACTTGTCCAGGTAGTCATCTGACTTGAAGGCATGCGTCCTCACACACAAAGACACAGACACAGAGAAAGGCACATACAAATACAGTCTAAAAACATAGAGAACTAGGAACCTTGGAAACACAATACCAGTGATATATAAGGCCAATTTGTGGAGGGGGGAACTCCATTTGATTCTCAATGACAAACAACTCGCAGATACAGAACTTTTATTATACAAGTTAGAAAACGATAACATTCCATGACTTTCGACATAGTTGCCATTCAAATGGAGGCCCTTGTCAGAACGTCTTACAAGGTTTGAAATTCCTTCTGCAAAGAAATCTCCCTCTAGGACTCACAGTTTCCTGGTAATTGATCTAAAGTCATCTGGCTGGCTTTCATGACCAAGGTGGGACTAGACCTCACTGTCTCCTGGTGATTGGCCTATGGTCACCAGTCCTGCTTTTTTGTGATTTTTTTCTGAGAATTTATTTTTATTTTATTTTGCATATTTGTTCCAACAATCATGGCAAGGCAACACCATACAATCAAACATAAATTATCATTAACATCTTGCTTTCTTCTCTTTTTTTCTTCTCCGCCTTGCCTTCTTCTTTACTTCTTCCTTTTTCTTCTTTTCTTCTTTTCTTCTGCTCCTCTTCTGCTTTTTTGTGATTTAAAAACACCATCACAAAAACCCTATTTCTTGTTTCAAGCCCATTGATCTGTCATCTTAGAGTTATTGATAATTTCAGATGGAAAAGATTTATGCACACTACTTATAGAAAAGTCGCATTATGTACAGAGATAAATGAATGTCTTGTTCCACTTGTTAAATAACTAAGTCTTCCATATAATGAAACATGACAACCATAGATTGGATCTATAGAACAGAATTCTTTATTGGCCAAGTGTGATTGGACACACAAGGAATTTGTCTCTGGTGCATAAGTTCTCAATGTACGTATAAGCTGCAAGTGATAAATGATGATGATAATCATAAAATACATTCATCATGTTATAAGATACATTCAGTGATAGACATAGTATATCCAGCTTGTGTCAGTGCTGATTTGGAGAAAACCAACAACAAAGGTTTTCATTAAATTTTTTTTAGGCAGCTGCCTGATTTTGTAACAACTTGAAGGAAAAGCTCATCAAAGTTCAGTGTAATTTGGGCTACTTAGCAATTGCATAATTTGCATGGTATAAAATCCTTCAGGTTATGGTTTTAAAAACATGCAGCTACAAAACTTCTGGTGGAGAAGTTTGAACTTTTAATTTTTTTAAAATGGCGGGTATGAAGTGAAATTGTATGACCTGATTTTTTTGTTTGAAGAGAGGTGTGGTCTCCCTCCCTTTTCATCTCTTTTCTCTCAAAGGAGGGGGAATGGAGGAAATGGCTAAAATAATATATTAATAGATTCTATGGAAATAAATACTTAATGATGGGTTACTTTAAAGAAGTTTATTTTAAA
>JANHFO010057269.1:0-19398 GCA_032468095.1 Pareas carinatus
GAAAGCAATGTCAGTCAGGTTTTTTTCTTTGCATCCAAGCTGCTGTTCTTTCCCATTTTTTTAAACTTTGGTTTTAATTAAGTTTTTGTTCATCTCTGAAAATACTATTTTTAAGTGAAACTAATAAAATACAGAAAAGGAAACATGAGCAAGTGACTAATTGAAATCACATTAAGCATTTGGACTTTAAGCCAAGAATAATGCATAGATGTAGTAAAAAGACTTGAACATAGAAATCATTACCTTTGTGCAACTTTCATATAATGGTTTTTAAAATGAATAGTTAAAATCAAAGTTACAAAAAGAAAAAAGGTATAGGCTATGTATTGTTTAAAGGAAGGTTGAACATATATCAAAGTAGTGATACATGCTAAACGTAGATAAGCTGTCAAGCAAATATTCACAAGGAAAAAATATATTTTAAAAATCTACAAAAGCACATCAATAAATTATATTAAATTTTAATCATTACCATTAAGAATCAAGTAGTCCTTCTTAAGGAAAACCTGGACATAAACTAGCCAAAACTGAAGGACACTTATATCTCATGAATTCTGATGACATTAAACATACAGAAATTCATGTAACAGTGTGCAACATTTGATAAGACTGTGCGTGTTTACAAAATGCCTTCCATACACTAGATCTCTTATATATCTCAAATTCTTAACTTTAGACTAGACCTTTGGACCTTTTCTCTACTTCCAGAGCACATAGGATCCAGCATTAAGACCAAATAGATCATATTGCACATTACTGCACATAAAAGGATCCAGCATAGCAATATATAATTTGTTTTGCAGGTAAGAAAAGAATGACTTGTGGTCCGTGGGTTTTATGAAGGCTGCATTATCATTGCGGCCAATAACATTTTTTACAAATGTGGGGCCAAACCATCAGTATCAGTTTTGCTTCTCAGGTAGATGATCATCACAACTCATTACTAATACTGCAACAGCTTAAGCCAACACATAGGATGCAGAATGTGAAATTTGTTTTGCAATAGGATTTAGCTTTGTAATAAATCTACCCATCGTTGTCTATATAAATATAGGACAAATGTGAATATTTTTGTACATAGAAATAAGCTGGACGCTACAGAAATGACATAAAGGTGAAATATAGGCACTTGACAGGTATAATGTAAAAAGCAGAACTTCTATCTGTCACAGGTTTCATTTCTGGATTTGTTTCAGTGTCGGATCTCAACCCACCCTCGCAACGGGCAAGGTTTCTCAGATTTTCTGTGTGTGTCTCTCTGCCTTTCTCATTCTTATTGTGTGTGTCTAATCCTAACCCCTGCCCAACCGAGCCAGAGCTCTGCGCCGCAGGTCAGCTCCCCCCCACTTCCCAAATTGGAGTGCTGCGCGCTGGCAGCAAGAGAAAGGTGCGTGCTGTGGGTGAGAGGAGTCAGGCTGGCGGTGGGGGGGAAGAGTGAAGTATCAGAGCGCTCTTGTGTGTGTCCTTCTCTGTGTGTATCTGTCTCTCATTCTTTGTGTCATTCTGTGTGGCTGTCTTTATCTGTCTCCTTCTCATTCTGTGTCTCCCTCCCTCCCCTTTTTCATTCTCTGTGTGCAATACTTAAATTAGCTTCAATTAATTTGCAATAATTAAACTTTTCATAATTTTTCTACAATTAAATCATTAAAAAGATTTTATGATTAAATAAGCATTTATGATTTTGTTATAATCAAAATTTTACTTGTTACATTAAATATGTCTTTTATATTAATAAAATATAAATTTTATTATTTTACAAATGTACCTTTAAAAAGAGTTCATATTGATGGGCCTTGGGATTTCAAATTATGAAGTTGGTGGTCTCAAGTCAAAAAGGTTGACGACCACTGCTCCAAGCAAAATTGACTGCAGATTACTGAATGTGGCGGTTTAAGACTCCTACTAAGTGACTTAAAACCAGACATTGGGAAACTGGTATCACTTCAGTGGACTTCTTAATGTGATGGATGGGCTTGATGAACAGTGAAATAGTTACTAAATTTTACTGAGTTTACTAAGTTACTAGTTACTAAGGTTAAATAAGATTTTAATTGGATTTTGAATAAATGTGCAATCGTTAGTTTTGAATTTTACTGTTACTATCTTCCTTAGTGGGTCTTGCAAACTGCTATTCAGAATAATGCTATTTATAGGGGGTGGGGGGTACGGAGGATGAGTTTGTAACACCAAGGGGTCCATGGACTGAAAGAGTTTGGAAATCACCAATATAGTTTTGGAGGGAAACAAGAGTTAGCCTTATTGGACTAGATTGGTTTGAAGCACTGGGTATTCATGCCACTGATATAGTGTGCAAGGAGCAGAACTGTTTGATTTTTGCTTACACCCTTCGTTCCCATTTTCCTGTGATTTATCTTGGCTTAGAATCTGATTATGGCCGGCTTCTTCACCTTTGGAATTTGACTACTGGTGACCCTTAGACTCTGTGGAATTTGGTTTATCGTGATTTCTTTGAACTGCACTCCTCTGTATCTGTACTGTGAGTCTGCCTCCCCACAATCAATCTCTGGCTGAAAGTTTTAATTACTCATCAAGACTCTTTAGAGCAATTCTGCTACTATTAAGGCTGGTCGGGAAATTGGCCACCAAGAAAGGGAGCGAGTTAACTGTTTGCTGGCTTAGTCAACAACTTGGCTTGCCTACCCAGAACACCTATAATCTAAGATAGCAAAGGCACAAATGACGAATAATTTGCTTAAAACAAAAAAGGCAATAGAAAACGTGAGCAAGATTTTTAAAAAATGTAGTAAGCTGACTATTACACCAAACTTTATACTAAAGACATTATATATCACTGGACTCAATCCAACAATACTTGGGGGGAAATGATCCTTTTGTAAGTTCTGTCCTCTCTCAAAGAGTGCCCTTCTGCATGTCCTTTTCGATATTTGAAGACTAATCTGTAAATCTTCATATTCGATTGATGCAGATCTGATCTGCTGTGTGTGATGTGATGTTATTTGTATTTGACAATTCGTCAAGGCTTGGTACAGTGTAACGAGATGCGCTGAGATGCATGCGCTCTGCACAGAATTGTTTTCAGAGTGTGCTGCGCGCAAGCTGCTTTATTTACCAAAAGCACACATGCAGATTACTCACTTCGTCAGTGAATATTCAAACAGTCATGAGCACAATAATTCACATTTTATTAATTCATTATCTATTTAATAATCTTCAAATATGTATCATTATATTTACTAAGCTAATTACTAAAACGGACAATTACATAAGCAAATAAACAGCACTTGTCATAAAATTCAATATGAAGGATATTTTGTGTTCAGATATTTCCAATATAGTTAGATACATGGACAAAAAATATTCAATGGAAAAGTACTCATTTAGGTAATAACAGGCATGTAAGCATAATTACAATATAAAATGTTATTGTTACAAATGTTTATTATGCATTTATCATATTATAGTCTATTCTGTTGTTGCAATGAATAAAATGTTTTTTATTTACGGTATTTTTTTCTTCAATTTATTTGTGTCTTCCTCATTGTAAAAAAGTTGGTCAACTTAAAATTATATAAGCCAACTAAAATAAAAAAATAAACCAGATAAAACCCCAGGGCCTGATGGCCGAATGCTATAAAACCCTGCCAGAAATTATACTTATACCACTAAAACACGTATGTAATGAGGTGTTATTGGAGGGGAGAATCCTCAAAAGCTGGTTAGAAGCAAACACCACATTGATCTCCAAGGAGGGAAATAACTCAGAGTTGATTAACTACAGGCCAATCTTATTACTCAATGCAGATGAAATATTTGCATCAATCCTGGCTGATAGAATGAAAGTGTGGCTAAGGGAATACATACATGTGGACCAAAATGGCGTCCTAAGAATAATTAACACCTTAAAATACCCTGAGATGCATTTTGGGCACAAAGAAGGCCTCTGACAATGTATCCTAGGAGTTTTTGTTAAAACTACTGGAAACAATGGACCTGGGAAATAATGTTATTAATGCTGTTAAAACACAATTTATTGAAGACAAGAAACCAAAATATTATTGGAGGTTATTCTAAAGATAGAAATACAGAAGAGTACAAAGTGGGGGTGTCCCTTATCATCCCTATTATTTATCTTTAGAAAGTTTAAAGACAATTAGGAAGGACAGATTAGAGACTGAACAGTGAAAGGAGAGGAATACAAAATACAAGCCTTTGCTGATGACCTGCCATTTACAATTGAAGAACCACAAGAAACAATACCCATAATTAATTAGGAAAATAGAGGAATATGGGATGGTAATGGGCTTAAAAATAAAGAGAAAAGTGATAGTGATAATTAAAAATATGCCAAAGAACGAAGACAAGTTCAAGAAAGCAGAGCTGCAAATAGTCAAAGAAATAAAATACTTAGGGCATAAACAGTCAAGTGTGTCACCCTAAAGAGAACCATAAAAAATTGGCAAATCAAATCCTAAAAGACCTAGCTAGATGGGTTAGATGGCAATTGTAAAACCAGTAAGAAAGAAAAGTGCTTGAAATGTTTGCAAGCAAGCAAGTCAAGATTTAATTTATTGCTCAAGATGTACAGCAGAGAAGATATAAATAGAAAATAATATATTTTAGAGTTGTATTTTTTTGCGTAAAGATTGAACTTAAAAAGCAAGGATCTTATGAATGGTAATCTATTAAAGTAAGCATGTTAGCCTACAACCATTAAACCTGGAACACCAACACCACTGCCCCATTGAAATTTAAACTGTTCCGACCCTGCAACTTTGAAAAATCCTTTTCTAATGACAAATTAGTTGAATTTGTGAGGTATTCCTAATTATCTGGGTTTAAGCACAACTAATGCTGCATTTTTTACAAGACAGCAGTCCCTTTAAGTAAATCTTATGCTGTAATAAACTGAGTTTCTTCAAATAATTGGGTTAAATTATTTAGTATGTTATAGCAACTTGCCTGCCCCCCTATTCCTGTTTGACCAAAGACCACATCAACATTAAACTTAGGTCAAAAAAGTAAAAATGGCAACCCATAAGCGTGCAAAAGAAGTTGCACTTGTATTTTTATGTACATTGTAACAATATGAGTATGGCAACAAAAACCCAAGTTTTGTTCAAATGGAAAATACTGAGACACACACACACACACTCCTGTTACATTATCAAGATGACAATCAAAGGTAAAAAGCCATAGGGGAGATGGTCCCAAATTTGTTACTTGATACAAAAATTTTACCCTATTTTAATTTGAAATTTAAAGTATTGTCAGGCAGAGGGTAACTATTTATTCAATAGGAATAGGTTACTACCAATTCCTGAGAATTGTTGGAAAATTAAGGCCAGATGATTCCAGAGAAGCAGCAAAAACCAAAACTAAATAGTAATTTCTTAATAGGAATTAAAAATTAAGAGCCAAATGCATACATCTATCATTGTGTGGAAAACAAGGATTGTTTACTGCATTGTATAAATGTGGTATAAGAATCCTATACGTTTGATACAGCTTCAGTTTAAAAAGGGTTATTCCTTTTATTAACATAGGTACTGCTGTATCAAACTCCAACATTAATGAAAAAAGCCTGCAATCAGTACAAAATTTGAAAATTTTGTCTTCTCAATCAAGAATGAACTCAAAATGGAAGAATATGTGGACGGAAAATTAGCAGAAATCTCTGAAACAGAGAACTAGGAATAGTCACTTTGGCAAAATAAACACAAGAGGAAATGGGAACTGAGCCAGGGAATTAACAACAATCCCTTTCTGTGTATATACTCAAATTTAATTTGAAACGGTAAAAGGCCCTTAAAAAAACCAGCAAGGCAGCCCCTCATTTAGAAGAACCAGTTACATGAAATACTGTTTAACCTCTCTAGAAGACCCATCCAAATCCTTTTAAGTAAATTTAACAGGGCAACTAATTTTTCATCTTTGTGAAGAAAGTTTTATAAAAGACTTGTGTTTGGTAAAAGTATTAAGACATCATAGCTAGACTTTTTTGCTGAAACAAGACCTCCATCTCATTGCAAAGTTTCCGAATTTAAACTAGCTTGACCCATCATCTTCCTTTCCCATAAATTAAATAGGTGAATGGCCTCTAATGGAGGCTCAAACTTTCAGAGCTGGTTAGTATTAAATTTCTAGAACCTTAATTTACGTTCAGACTATCTCTGCTTTTAAGTATTATGGACTTTCCAGTTGAATAAACATAGTACTTTCAGCATTAACTGAAAAACAGGGCTGCTTCAAAAAACGCTCAAGATTTTGTGATCAACAAAAGCAAAATTCTACACAAAGTCCAGATAAGAAAAATGCAATAAATCAGCTTTCAACTAAACTTGCTTTACCTAGCCAAGATAATGTGTATAGAAAAGGCTACTTGGTTGAATTTTGAAAGACCTAGAAGCCTTGACTTCGTTCCATTTTAAAATAAGACTTAGAAACCCAGTCAGAAATTTTTTAAAAATCCCAGCAATGGAAACTGTTTTATAAGGGTATTTTCACCCCTTTCCACTTCTAACTAAGAAAAATTCCTAGCAATTCAAACAGCGTAGGAAACGCTGTGCAAAACCATGTTTTTTGAAAAATAGGTATTCAGGCTCCCATGATAAAACCCCACCCGAGAACGAACCGAAAATAAACTAAGGAGATTTACAAAACAGGCTCCTAAACGCAACACGAGAACAACCAAACTACAACCAGCTTCCTCGCCAGAAATGAAGTGAACTTGCTCTGGAGCAAAGAATATATGCTTCAGGACCATACCAATTCTAAAATGAAAGGGGGGGATTGCAGAGAAAGAAGTTTGTTAAATATCTTGAAGAGACTTTTCCGGACAAATCTCCTGACTGCAATTTTAAAAATCTCTTTCTAATAGTTTGTAAGTCGTTCCAATCTTGTAACATATTTTATTTCATGAGCTGAAGTTTATCTTTCAAGCTGTTCTCCCCCACAACCCAATTTCTATTTGGAACATTCCAACCCGGGCAATATTTTCAAAAGTTGCAATTGCAGTAAAGAAGAAGCTGCAAATTCTAATAGGGACTTTAACAGTTGGTTGGGCTGCATGCTAAAAAAGAAGAAGAAGAAGAAGAAGAAGAAAGATAGCCTAGGTTTTGCCCTGATTTTCTGGAAAAGTCTGCTAGATTTTGCTGAGCCCCTTGTGCAATTCTGAAGGAGAAAGTCTGCAATTTCCAATGCAAACTCTGCAATAGAAATTCAAAAGAGGATGACATTGCAAAGGAGCAAATCACTGCTGACGAAATTACCTAGCCTTCAAACCACTACTGTACATTTTTCATTGGATACAAATTGTATTCATTGTGTGCAAAAGGCACCATTGCACTTAAGCGCAGTTCCTTTAAGTAAATCCTGTGACATTACAATAACTTGCTCTTTAAAAAAATAATAATTGGGCTAAAAAGCATGTTGTGGAAACCTGCATTACCCCATGCGTAGATAATACTGCCTGTTCATTTGGCCAAAGGCTGATACATCAACAAAGTGCTTGCATTTTGTTAACTTGGGTCAAAAAAGTCAAAATGGCAGCCATGACATTGGAAGTGAATTTTTTTTCTGTTTTTATATACATTATTAAACGACACATTTAACATCCCTGAGTTAAGGGTGGAGGGACCCAACTACCTATGTTTGTTCCAGAAGATTTGTCTTTTAAATTAAGGTTAAATTTTAAAAACTGATTTTTTTTTAAATTCAGGTTTTGACCTAAAATGTTGTTTTTGTCTTCTAGAAAAAAGCCAAATACCACAAATTCCTGAAGAACATCGAATAATGCAAAATGAAAAAATAAAAATGGCAGACATTATAGAGGAGATAAAGAGAAAAATTTCAGACATTCGCAGATGACCTGGTATTTATTGTGGAAGAACCAATAAAGACAATACCAAAACTGATACAAAAAACAGAGGAATTTGGAGAAGTGGCAGGATTAAAAATTAATAGAGAAAAAATCAAAGTTATTGTCAAGAACATGACAGAAAAACAAAAGGAGAGACTAAAAGAGAATATGAAATTGCAATTAGTAAAAAAGGTAAAATATTTAGGAATGTATATAACAGTCAAATGTCCAACATTGAAGGAAGATAATTATGATAAATTGCTTATTTAATACTTTTAATATGTTTTTAATGTTTTTTGCTGTATATGTTTTTATTTGCCTGTAAGCCGCCCTGAGTCCTTCGGGAGACGGGCGGGATAGAAATAAAAATGTATTATTATTATTATTTATTATTATTTGAATTAGGGCTGATTTAGAAAGATGGAAAAATTTACAACTGTCTCTGCTAGGAAGAATTGCTACTGTTAAAATGAATATCTTACCAAATATTCTATTTCTCTTCCAGACAATACCAATAAGTTTGGGAAAGAATTTTTTTGATGAATTGAATACATTAATAACAAAATACGCATGGCAAGGGAAAAAAGCAAGGATAAAGTTAAAATTGTTGCAGGATAACAAGAAAAGAGGAGGTTTGGGGTTACCAGATTGGAATTTATATTACCAGGCATCTGCGTTAACTTGGATCAGAGAATGGATAACCTTAAGGAATAAGAGGTTACTATATCTAGAAGGGTATGACTTATTACAAGGATGGCATTCTGTGTTACGGTATGGTAAAAACAAGGTCGATAGAATTTTTAAAAATCACTATGTTAGAAATGCTTTATATAAGGTATGGGGAGAAATTAGATCAACAATATATATGAAAATTCCAGAGTGGGTTTCTACAAGCGAAATGCTACTACATCCAAATTCGCTTGATATGGAAAAAATTTGGACATACAAGAATGTTTTGGATATGGGGGGGAATTGAAGTATAGGCAAGCTCTGGAAAATCAGGGAATGAATCTTTCATGGTGGTCATATCTACAATTAAAAACTAGATATTATAAAGACTTAAAAACAGAAGGGTTTGAAAATGTATTGACAGAATTTGATGAGTTATTGCTAATTAATGAAGAAAAACTGATAAAGAAAATATATAACTTTCTGTTAGACAAAACAATGGAAGATGAACTAGTTAAAGAGACTATGATAACATGGGCAAAAAACTTTGGTTATCCTATAGATATTGATAAATGGCAGAATCTATGGGAGAAAAATTTAAGGATGACCAAAGCTACAGCATACAAAGAAAACTTATATAAGATGTTTTAGATGTTGGAAGTTCAAAGACAATGCAGGCACATATTGCTATATGTGGTGGACGTGTAGCTATGCTGAAAAATTGCAACAAAATACATGAGTGGCTATTAGATATGACAAAGATACAAATAAATTTTAAACTGGAATTGTTTTTGTTGGGTATGATACCAGAACAGGTTAATAAACAATATACATATTCAATAATACACATCCTTACAGCGGCCAGGATTGTCTTTGCACAAAACTGGAAGAATGAAAAAGACAAGAAGAAGAGATAATCAAGAAAATTTTAGATTGTGCGGAGATGGATAGATTAACTTTGATATTGAAAGATAAAGAAGAATCAATACACTTCAAAACATGGAATGATTTTTATAGATGGTTAGACAAGAAAATGGAAGGAGTAGATTTGAAAATGTATTAGTAAGACAAAATAGATATTAGTAAAATGTGTGAAAATGTGAAATTTATACCCAAGTGCTTGAAGTGGATCAAATTTTTGAAGTACATGTTTTTTAATTTAGGTATTTATTTTCTGTTTGTGTGTGCTAATGTTTTTTTCTTTTTATTTATGTTTCTGAAAAAAAATAAAATTCATTAAAAAAACAAGAACGATTTCCAAAATGTTGACAAAAAGGAGTTGTATTTTTGTTTAGCTCATTACATCAAAGTAAGGTGAATAATATAATTTATATTAGAAAATCTTCAGCTTTACTCAAATTGGTTGGTGCAAAAAATGAATACACCCCACAACAAATACTACATCTAGTATTTTGCATGACCTCCATCATTTGTAAGGACAGCACCAAGTCTTCTAGGCATGGAATGAACAAGTTGATGACATACTGAGACATCTATCTTTTTCCATTCTTCAAGAATGACCTCTTTTAGAGCCTGGATGCTGAATGGAGAGTGATGTCCAATTTGTCTCTTCAGAATTCCCCATAGGTGTTCGATTGGGTTCAGATCAGGGGACATACTTGGCCACTGATGCACTTTCACCCTGTTCTCTTTCAAAAACGCAGCAGGTGACTTCTGGTGAATGGCGTGTGGGCAAGACAGGAGGCTTGGGAACTCCCAGACTGGACTGTCTGAACCTTGGCGGACCAGGACCTTGTGGCCCAAAGGCTCCCTGCAGGGGAGACCGAAGAGAAGGGACACTTCAGGGATCCCAGGGAAGGTGGCGACCACCCTGGGATCCAGAAAAAATCCCTTTGAAAGCCCACCAAACAGCTGTGCTCTGTGAAAGCAGCTGCAGCATACAGCTGCAGAAAAACTGAGGAGTCCAAGCGGAGCAGTTTTTAAACCGCAAAACAGACATTGCTTCAAACAACCAGCAATTTGGGTGAGCTGATAAAAATTCCTACCGCTAAAAGCTTTTCCATAACTGATTAAAAGGAAGATTTAAAAAGAGAAACTTTCCCGGGAGAATAAAAAAAATGGTGACTGAAAGCAGAAGGGCTTTATAAATAAAAAAAGAATTCTTGATGAACTAAAGATCTAGAAAAAAGAAAATAAGACCAATCAATTTTAAATGTAAGAAAAGACTTTTCCATATCTAACTAAAACTAATGTGAGATCTTTAAAGGAAAACCCAAATATGGCTATGTACTCTTTTAGTAGTGATTTATGTGCCAAATACAAATCAGGACATGACAAAGTAATAGACTTTAAATATAATAATATCTGCCTGGTTGGAGATTTCAACGTGGTGATGGATGTGAAGATGGATTATAAAAGTAGCAAGAAACAAAAAAAGGAAAGAAACACTTTACCAAAAAAATTCCTATTAAACTGAGGTTTAATAGATATATGGAGAATAGCAAATATGGAAAAGAAGCAATTTACATTCTACTCAAACAGACATAAATTGTGGTCAAGAATTGATATGATATGAATAACTACAGATTTGAGGAATATATTACAAGAGGTTGAGATTGAAGTAAACATATGGGCTGATCACAATCTGGTTAAAGTCAAATGGAAAGGAACTAAAAAGAAATTCAGATGGAGTTTGGATAAATCTAGTTTACTGAAAAAGAACTTTTTAGACATTGCAAAGAAAAAGAATTTTATTTTAAGGAAAATAAAAGGAAGATAAATCTTTACAAAATGTGTGGGATGCAGCAAAAGCTGTTTTTAGAGTGCTAGACATTAGATATATGGCAAAAAAGAACAGAGAGAAATAACAAAAATATAAGATTTTGCGGGAAGAGATTAAAAACTTGGAATTGAAATTACAAAATGATCCACTTTAGACAATATTAAAGAAACAAATGGAGATAAACATAAATTGAGTATGATGGATTCAGAAAAATTAGCACAACAAATAAAATGTGCTAAGCAAAGCTATTTTGAAAATGCAAACAAACCGAGACGATGGTTATCTTATAAACTTAAAAAACAAAGAGGGAAAAGAACGATACATAAATTGAGTAATGAGAAAGGAGAAATGGAGTATACGAATGAGCAGCTGACAAAAATAATAAGACTAATTAGGCAAAATTATATGATGAAGAAAAAACAGATCCTGAGAAAATAAAACAATACTTGAGGGAAAGTAAAATACCACAAATTTCTGAAAAACATAACTAATGTTGAATGAAGAAATAAGTTTGATAGAGGTGGCAGAGGCAATAAAAAGACAAAAAATGAAAAAACTCCAGGAACAGATGGATTACTTTCAGAGGTCTATAAAGTATTACAGGAGACGTTGAATGAGCCATTAGAGGAACTTTATAATGAACTATTGATGGAACATAAAGTCCCGAAAGCATGGCTGGAAGCTAATATTACTTTGATCCCGAAAGAAGAAACAGACTTAAAACAAATTACAAATTTTTTGCTTCAATAATGACACAGACGGAAAATAATTTTGAAAGATTTTATAGAGGAAGATCAAAATGGGTTTTTACCCAAGAGATAGATCAAGAATAATTTAAGAACAATAATGAATGTTTTGGAGTACTATGAAATGCACCCAGGGAACCAACTGGCTTTGGTATTCCTGGATGCTTAAAAAGCTTTTGACAACCTCTTATTGCGATTCCTGTTTCAACACCTGGAAATGATGGACTTTGGGTGGAACTTTACAAAGATGATTAAGACAATCTAACCAGACGGCAAAAACAGTAGTCAATGGGGAACTGACAGAAAATTTGGATATAAAGAAGGGCACAAGACAAGGGTGCCCGACATCACCATTGCTATTTATTTTGACATTAGAAATTTTAAATTGAAATGTGAGAAATGATGTGGATATTAAGGGATTGAAATTAAGAGACCAAACATATAAATTCCAAGCTTTTAAAGATGACTTGGTATTTATAGTGGAAGAACCAATAGTAATGGCACCCAAATTGATACAGAAAATAGAAGAATATGGGAAAGTGGCAGGACTTAAAATTAATAAAAAAAAACTAAAGACTATATATATAAACAGCTAGATGCTCCAACTGAAAGACAATTATAATAGGCTGCTAGGTTAAATTAAGAGAGACTTAGAAAGATGGAAAAAGTTGCAGCTATCATTATTAGGGAGAATAGCCACAGGGAAAATGAATATATTACTGAAAATATTTTTATTTCAGGCGATACCAATAAATCTGGGAAAGAAACCTTTTGAAGAATTAAAGAATATAATTACAAAATATGTATGGCAGGGGAAAAATGTCAGAATAAAGTTGTAACGGTTACAGGATAATAATAAGACAGGAGGTATGGGACTACCAGATTGGAATTTATATCACCAAGCATCTGCATGGATTAAAGAATGGATAACTAAGAAATAAGAGATTGTTGTATTTAGGTTACAATTTGCAACTAGGTTGGCATGCATTTCTATGGTATGGTAAAAGTAAGGCTCACAGATACTTTCAAAACCGTTATGTAAGAAACGTTTTATATAAAGTATGAGAGTAAACAATATATATATATGAAAATTCTAGAATGGGTCTCCACTATAGAAGCTTTTGCGTATCCAAAATTGGTTGATAAGGAAACAATTTGGACATATAAGGATATTCTAGATTTGGAAAGAAATTTGAAAACTAGACTAGCATTGGAAAATCAGGGTATGAAGCTTACATGGTGGTCATATCTTCAAATAAAAAGTAGGTATGATATAGATGCAAAAACAGAAGAATTTGAAATAGGTTTGACAGAATTTGATGAGCTATTTCTTCCATTGATGAGAAATTAATAAAGAAAATGTATATTTTTTTGTTAAGTAGAAAAATGGAAGATGAACAAGAGACAATGATAACATGGGCGAAAATTTTTGGATACCCTATTGATATTGATAGAAGGCAGAACCTATGAAAAAATAATTTAAGAATGACAAAAGCAGCGGCATATAAAGAAAATGTGTATAAGATGTTTTATAGATGGGGATATGACACCATTTAAAATATCTTAAGATGTGTAAAGAAATGTCACATAGATGCTGGAAGTGCAAAAAGATTCTGGTATATACTAACACATGTGGTGGATGTGTACATATGCAGAAAAATATGTACAAAGAATTCATAAGTGGTTACAAGAAATGATGAAAATACAAATAAATTTTAAACCAGAGCTGTTTTTGTTAGGTATTGTTCCAGAAAATTTTAATAAGCAATATTTATACTTGATTGTACACATACTGACAGCAGCAAGAATGGATTTTGCATAGAATTGGAAAAATGAAAAAAATATAAAAGATGAAGAAAAAATTAGAAAAATATTAGAATGTGCAAAAATGGATAGGTTGACCTTAATTTTAAAAGATAAAGTAAAATCAGCATACTTCAAGACATGGACTTGTTTTTATAGATGGTTATACAATAGATTGAAGGAGCAGATGTGAAAGTGTTAGTAAAATTGATAAGTATTGATGACAGATAGATAAAACATAAACCTAGAAAGCTTTTTATTGTTGTTTTTTGTTTGTTGAAGTTATTTTGTGAAAATAATTAAAAAAATTCTTGGGGAAAAAAATGCAGCAGTGTCCTTAGATGTGTTTTGGATTATTGCCATGTTGAAAAACTGCAGGAGTGATGGCAGCATCTTTTCTTTCAATATAGTACATCTGTGAACATGCATGGCGATTTACTTCAACCTTTCTCATCAGAAGACACTCTTGTCGAGATGTTAACTTCTGTGGATAGCCTGAACATCTCTGTGAGATGGTTGCAGTTTCATCTTTGTCAAACTTCTGAATCACTTTTGCTGCAGTATTCTGACTGATAAGTAAAACTTTGCTGATCTTCTTGTAGCCTTCACCTTTCCTGTGTAAAAAAATTAGGTTTTGTGCAATTTCTCTTCCATGTGGTACCATTGCTGACAGCATGAAATGGGAAGGGTTTTTCTTTGTTAAGCTCTTTTATAATAAACTGTCCGCTGGACACCCTTTAATGAATCATTAGACTCACCTGTAGTTGAATTCTCGTTAATTAGAATTTTTCTGTCTGCAATGTAGCTTTGCTCTTACGACTTTCATTGGGGTGTATTCATTTTTGCAACATGGTGTTGAATGAATTTGTTTGTGTGTGTGGAAATTACCAAATCTTGTTTGCAATCACTGACCCGCATTTGTGGGAGTATTTTGCAGTAGCGTGTCCCATAGGAAAGGTTGATTCTGAAAGAAAAGGAAGGCTTTCTGACAAATCTGCTGAGGTGTACTCATTTATGCTGAGCAGTATGTATATACTTCTTGTTTAGTCAGTAAATGGAACTGTAGGAAAATGAGTATTTACAACCAGCAAATTTATACTAAACAGACTAGTTACCACATATTTTTAAATCATCTTAATATTATTATTATATTTAATAAATAAACATTTCTGTATTTTACATCTTTAGGTTTCTCAGGTTGTGAAATTTGTCTATATTAAGAGATATACAAACAATCTTTTTAAGAACTTTGCTGTAAATCAGGGCCTGAAATTATAAACACATAGACCTATCTAATGTTTATCTATTAAATTACATTCTCCAATTACATTGATTGAATCCTACATTTTAGAAGAGTCATACCCTCTCAATAAATAAATAGTCCTCTTTGTTTTTTGATATGAACAACTTCCAATGCAGCAAATGTTATCATTTATGGGCAAAACTTTAAAGTTCTGTTCTATTCACGTCAGTTTCAGACCTGTATTATGCTTGAGAGAACATTTTACACCAGCTGAGAATACACAGCTTATTATTCGTACTGTTATACAGTAGAAAGTGTTCTGTTTTATTGAAGTTTATTAACATAGTTTTTAAAAGGTACATAACTTTATTCAATTTTTCTTACTTCATATACTAAGAAGACACTTTTGCTTACTATTGTTATATACAATTATGACAGATGAAGGCTCCAAAAAGGATTAATTCAAACTGTGTGTTTGAAAGAAATTCATTCATTCATTCATTCAGGACAGCTTGCAGCTAATGTTATATACATGAAAGCATATAATGATACAAATGAGCAAAATAGCAAAATACTCAAATAAAAACATAACAGGGAAAATATCAAAGCCACCCCCCCCCCAACATTGTAATCCAAGGCCTGGGAGAACAACCAGGTCTGTAGTGGTTTTCTGAACAATTTAAGGATGGGAGCCATATGAATTTCTGAATCTTTTGTTTGCCACAATGACTATGTCCGATGACTGGTTGTACTGGTAAATATCTCACCAATATACTGATGGGTATGTTAGTTCTGAAAGATTTTTAGTAAGAATTGTGGACTGAGGCAAGACAGAAGCAAAATCATGGTTACAGTCACATTCTTATAAAACAAGAATGGGTATATATAATACAGACATTTGCATTTCAAATGATCATGATTATGCTTATACAAATGAGTGTATCTTTGATTATAATCACAGTTATTTATTGTATGTAGGTAGGTATCGAGTATGTATACCGAAGACAAATTCCTTGTGCGCTGTGACACACTTGGCAAAATTGATTCCGATTCTAATCTTTTGAAATGTAATAAAACTATATACTAGATCAAAATGTACTTATACTGTAGCCTAAAAAAAGAAATCATTTATTTAAAAAGTGAAAGAATGTTATAAACTGTTAAAATGTAACAGTCAAATATGTCTTGTCCTTGGGGTTTCCAGTGGACGGCATGGTGGAGAGACAGCAGACTCGGGAGGGTCTTGACAGCTTGAAGATCGGATAGGAGGAGCCGAACCTAAAGTTGCTCTGGAGCAGCAAGGAAGAGAGGGGATATTCAACATTCCAAGGGGAGGTGGCGACCACCCTCGGAGTGAGAAGGGACCCCTCAGATGATCTGGGCTGTGATCATCACAGCGTTTAGCTACAGACAAGCTGGAAGCAGAATGGAGCAGCTTGGAAGCAAGCTGCCGAAATAAGCCTCAAATCAACATCTAGCCACCTGGATGAGTTACTAAAATCCTGTTCCAAAAAACTATTGCACCTGATTAAAAAGATTTTTAAAAGACTTAATGTCTGAAAGAAGGAAAAAATGACAACTGAAAACGGAAGGGATTATTTAAATATATAAAAAGGAAAGAAAATATGGAACTGAAATAAAGAGCATAGAAAGGTGAAAATAACTTTTTACTTATATTGAAGCTTAAAATATAGTATTTCCATATTGCAAGTTTGGAGAAAGTTTCTTAGGTGTTGGTGGATATTTTTTTATAGAAATTAAATCCGGTGGCGAAAGTTGCCTGACCTTGAGACTGCAGTTGTCAACTGTTTACATGCAGAGAAATGAAACTTTAAAATCTCCTGTAAAGTAAGGGAAGTACTAAGAAAGACTGTTGCAAAAAATAACAATGACAGCACAAATGGTGAAATGTATTCAGGAGATGTTATTGACATTTATGGAGTTACAAAAGGTTAATTTTGCTGGAGGTTAATAAAGCTGGAGGACAGATGTACACTAAAGACAAAAGAAAAAGCGGAACTAAAGAAAAGTTGGATGACTGCAGCATGGATGATAAGTATACTGACAAATTGGAAAATACAGAAGAAAAACAGCAGACTGTCTGTTGGAGATGTGATTATATTTCAGAATAAACAACTGAACTTGCATTCAAAAGATCAAAGGAGAATCAAGGAAATGTGAAGTCTTTAAAAGGAGTACATTAAGCACCCCAATGAATGGAATGACAAGAAGCAAGCAAAGAGAAAGAAAGTACAAACCAGTTCGAAAGAAATTTAAGATCCCAGCAGAAAGATGGGAAAGAGTTTGGAGGGATACAGATGCATTATCGAAGGAAAAAGAGACTCAGACATGGGAGATATGAAAAAAAATTGGACAGATGAGAATATCATAAATGAAGAGTTGAATATGAAAAGCAGAGTTTTATTGGCATTTAAAATATGTTATTAACTAATGAAAAATGTTTTATAGATTAAAATGATACGTTTTGATTGTGCAGGGATTTATAACAAAAGAAAGAATATATATAATGTGTAACATGTTTTAATATGGATTTGATGTTTGAAATAGGTTGAAAAAGGAATTGAACATGAAAGCTAGAACTCTATTGATATTCAGGATAATAGTAACTACATGATTAAAACTGATATATAGAATAAAAATATAAGTTTGATATGGGGTAATTATTTATATAGGATGCTTTATAAAAGAAGAAGATACTTAAGGTATGACAAGCTTGTTATTGTGCTGTGATGTTTGAAATAGGTTTATTAGAAAAATGATAACTTACTATATATATATAGGATGATGTATAAGATTTAAAATTATTTAAAATGTTTAAATGGCCATAGTCATAGAGCATGAGAAAATGGCCACGAAGGAGGAGCATGCATAGGAGTGCAGCGTAGTGTGTGACGATGAAATTGGGGTTTCTGGGCGCAGGGGTTGGTTTTTGCCAGCCGAGTCACGGGACTTTGTGGTGGAATTCCCCCTCTAATTAGAGAGGGCTTCTGGAGATTCTTTGGGCATTGCAGTCGGTAGGAACAGCGGCAAACTTACCAGAGCTCCAGCCAGCCCCAGCCGGTGGCGGCAGCAGTGCCATTATGTCGGGCAGTTGGGCGCCACGAGATGCTTTCTTCCATCGATGTCTGTCAGGCTCGCTGGCTATGTGGGGAGGTCGGCAGGGGGCTCCAGTCCTCCTCCTTTTTCTGCTGATCTGTTCGTCGGCACGACGGCCGGCTTTCCAACAGCGGAGGACAGTGGCAGCAGCGGAGACGGCAGCGGAAATGGCGGCGGTTCCCCGATCGTGGCAGGATCGGGGCGGGACGTGGGCGTGGCTTGCCCCGGAATTGGTGTCATCTGGGAGGTCGGCGTTGGTGCACCGGGTTTGGCACGGATGACAGATGGAGGAGCGTGGAGGGAGTGGGGGGGACCTTGAAGCCCCTAGCCCTTGCTGGACCCCACGGGACTTTTTGGCTGCATTGTGAACAGGACATGTGATGGGGAGGTGGCAGCCAGTGGAGGTGAGGGCTCCCGCTGATTCGGCTGAGTAGGCAGGGCAATGGAGGAGCCAAGATGGCGACAAGGCCCTTTAACGCTGTGAATTCTATCTACCTTCTGGCCTCCCCGGAAAAGTACTTCTGTGACTGGTTGGTGGGGCCGGGGATGGTGGCAGCGCCCCAGTGTTCCCACTTTCAGGACTCAATGACTTCTCCCTAGGAAAGGCGCTGGAGAACTGCCTGCTGGGGTTTTGAAGACCTCCGAAGTTGGACCCGGTCATTGGTCCTTACATCTGTTTCACCGCGTTGTAAGCGTGTGTACGATAGATCTCTGCCCTGGACTCATCTCTCATTTCCCCACACTCTGTTTATAACTCCTATGTTTATATAGTGTATGTACACTGTTGCTCAGCTCCGGGTGCTGCGGGATTCCCCCCTCTTGTAGCAATGGCCCTCTATGGTATCGAGGGCCTATCTCGAGTATGGGTGTTTAAACTCGGAGAGATGATCCGTAGCTAAGGGAAGGCTCAGGGTTTTTTAAAATAGATGGTTAGGGAAACTTTTTAAGGGGGTGGGTTGGGAATCGGGGGTTAGCGGGGAATCAGGGCTTACAGGGAAGGTGCCTGGTCTGGTCAGGTGCGGGCGGAGGGCATCGAAGACTGAATGGGGGGGGGGTTCGTTCCATGGGAGAAGGTGAAAAAAATGATGTTATCTGTGGGAGAGGCAGCTATGGCGTGAGCAGGGGGCCGTGTCTGGTGAGGGGTGGGCGTCCTCGCTATCTTCGAGCAGTGGCGCACACTGACCCCCTTTGCTCATCTGGGAACCTGGGTTGTACGGGCCCTCAGGACACCGGCCTG
>JANHFO010057383.1:0-10410 GCA_032468095.1 Pareas carinatus
CCGGCTCTCACTTTCCCCCCTTCTCCCGAGGGGAAAGCTTTCCGCCGCCTCACAGCTGTTTTTAAGCTGTCAGGCGGCTCTTATACGATCTCAGAGCTGGCGGATCTGGAAAGTCCGTCTTTCGGCGATGCAGAGCCAACCGGAAGTCCCCTGCCCCTTTTGTTTTAAGTGACTCCTATGGATTAGGGCAAACACTCGAGTCTGCCCTGGGGCTGGGGAGGTGTAAATCCTAAAGGCCGGCTTCCTTTACTTAAACCTGTCAATTAGTTTTGATTAGTTCTTGCTTTCTTTCTAGGGTTTTATCCGTTCAAATATTGCTGCTCTGGTGCTTCCTTGCTGGATGGGGGAACCTGCCTCGCTCCTGCTTCTCCAAGAGCTGGGAGGCTCAGGGACTCCATCGCTTAAACTTACACAGACTAGCTATTTATTCCCTGCAGCTAATTCCTTCACAGCTGAGCGAAGAGGGTGGGGGGAATCAGAGCCACTGTTCTTTTACTTTTGGAGGCTTTTGTGCTTCTTCTCTGACTTTTGGGTTTGTCTTTGGTAATTTTGGGGTGAAGAAAATGGCAGCCGGGGGCCTGATCTCTTCCTACGCAAGTCAAGGACTGTCTGCAGGAGGAGAGTGTGTTGGTCCACGGTAGCAAAAACCAGCAGTCTGGATGCTTCTGCCTTTTGATAAAAGGGGCGGGATGGAAAAGACACCAGACACCCCCTGATTTCTTTAGGGTCCGTTTTCAAGTGTTGACCTATGATGGTCCTGCTTTCCTCTGCACAGGCAGTCCTCGAATTACAGCAGTTCATTTAATGAGCGTTCAAAGGTACAACGACAGTAAAAAGAGCGACTTACAACTCTTTTTCACACTTACGACGGTTGCAGCATCCCCACGGTCACGTGATCCAAATTTCGACACTTGGCAACCGACTCAGATTTATGACGGTCGCAGTGGCCCAAGGTCACGTGATCTCTTTGGCGACCCTTCTGACAAGCCTAGTCAAGGGGGTCATGTGACTAACTTGCTAACTGCAGTGATTTGCATAACGGCCGTGGCAAGAAAGGTCGCAAAATGGGACAAAACTCACTCGACAAATGTCCCGCTGAGCAACAGCTCCACCGTGGTCGTAAGTCAAGGATTACCTGTGTTGGGTTCCTCAGAGCATCATCGGAACCTTCGTGTCAATCCACCTGAATATCACAGGCCCAATAAGACATTTGGGGCGAGGTTGGAGGAAATCTAAAAACACTTTATTGTAAAAAGGAGCAAAAAGAGGGCGACCACACCCCTCTGTAGTCAGCCCAGAGGGAGTGGCAGACCCTAATGTACGCAAGCGCAGGTTTTATATATATTTTTATTAACAACACGTCATTCCCTCTGCACCCGACCCCCTTCCGGTCACGTACAAGGAGCCTTCTAACTCAGAGGTTTTCAAACTTTTTCAAGCTGTGGGCCCCAAAACATGTCGCTGCTCCATGAGGGACACCATTCCCACAAATTCAACTCATTACACGTCGACAATTAACGTCCATTACTTCTTCCAAATCTTTCTTGACCTGTCTGTGGAGCCGCCACATCACCGCCGCCGCTGCCACCACCACCACCCCGTAATTTGCCACAGACCCCCAGGGGTCGACGGACCACGGTTGGAAAACCTCTGTTCTAACTAACTCAAAACCTAGTTATCTATGCACACGACCCCCTGTTACTTTGCACTCATCACTCATACTGCAGGCAGCACGCCAGCGCACACACCCTGAGTCACACCCACTCCTTGCATGGTCCTAAGACCCTCCCCGGCGTCCACCACTTCAGCATAATTAAGGTGATACTTAGAAAAGCCGTGGCAGTTCCTTTCCCCTGCATACTCCTTTCTCTAGCAAAGGGCAAACGCTCCCAGGATTCTCACGATTGCCTTTGATCCAAAGGGAGCCCCTGAGGAGCAGCCTTAGAAGGAATTTACTCAGAGGAGCTCCTGTTGATAATAGCCGGGTCTGCCCTTCTCTTGAAACCCGGTGGACAAATCCTTTTTGGCTGGAGAAACTGTCAAGGCCGTTTCTCTGCTCAGACGCTTTGTGGTGCATTTTAACTCAGCTGTTCTGGACCTTGAATTTCAAACACCTCGGAGGTTGACCCCCCCCCCTGACCTGGTGGAGCATCTCCTCCCGATTTCCGCTGCGGCAGCAAAAAACAAAACCAAGCCAGGACGGTATTTCAAGCAGGCAAGCACACCTTGCAGATTGACAGATGCGGTCACACTCTTTGGTGGGTTACAAATGTTGTGGGTGTGGCTCCACACACACGCACACACACAGACCCCAAGATGCTCAGGCAGTGTTCTAAAACAGGGGTCCCCAGCTTTTTTGGGTTGGCAGCCTGGTGTGGAGGGGGGGAAGGGGCTGGGTGCGTGCATGCGTAGACGTGCCACAAATGGGCCGGCGCAGTCAGTGGGAGTGGGCCACCGCTGTGGCGCTTGCGAGAGGGGGGCGCTGTGATGCTCATGGGAGGAGGCCGTGGCACATGTGAGAGAGGGCGCTCACGAGAGGGGGCAGCCACGGCACAGGCGGGAGGGGACCACAGTTGTGCAGCACTTGTAGGAGTGGGACTGTGCACATGTGCATGCTGGTGTGTGCATGACAGCCTGCCACTCATGTTGCCCAGTTACTGATAGGCCATGGCCCGGTAGTGTACCGCAGCCCACAAATTGGCCTTTGGGGTCGTTATAAACTGACCTCCAAATTCATCGATCTCTCGCACCACATGCCAAATATAAATATTTGGGCCACTGGGTCTGAAACGACCCCTCTGACTCAGCAGCACGAGTGACAATAATTTTGACACAATTCTTAAGCTCCTCGAACAACGTTGCTCCTTCTCGACAGCCTTTCAAGCTGCTCTCCATTTGGCTCCGAGATGGGCCAATGAGTTGAGCAGTGTCCACTGGGCAGCACTGCCTACGCAACATTGCCACTTGCAATTATTAGCAAGAGAAGGACTATTTTTGGCATCCTTTTCCAAAGCTGCCTGTCTCTTCCTCTTTTCCTGGACTGCAAATGCTGAGCTGAAGTCAGAGGAAATCTTTAGTCCTCTGATTTATTGCTTTTCACAAAAGCGGCTATAGCCCTTCTTCCAGGGTTTTTGAGGCTTGCTATTTTTTATTATGTCTTATTTATTTGATAAAAAATCTGGCAGGCAGCATATTTGTGGAAAGCAGCCATAACAATGCAACTGAATCCCTTGCCCAGCTCAGAAATGAAATCCAAGAATAAGCCATGGTTTGTTACAAGAGGAAGGAACTGAAGTTCTCTCACGTTTACATCCTGAAAAACAAGCACTGAAAGGCACGGTCATGGTGCGCTCATCAGCAAAGCTATTAGATGTTTGACCCGGGTGGTTATTTTCATTTCGGAATTATCTTTAAAGGCTTCGTTTGCAATCAGGCCGTGAAGATTCATCTCTGCAAGTGGGGAGAATAGAATAGAATAGAATAGAATAGAATAGAATAGAATAGAATAGAATAGAGCAGAGCAGAGCAGAGCAGAGCAGAGCAGAGCAGAGTAGAGCAGAGCAGAGCAGAACAATAGACTAGACTAGACTAGACTAGACTAGACTAGACTAGACTAGACTAGACTAGAGCAGGGCAGAGCAGAGCAGAACAATAGACTAGACTAGACTAAACTAGACTAGAGCAGAGCAGAGCAGAGCAGAGCAGAGCAGAGCAGAGCAGAACAATAGACTAGACTAGACTAGACTAGACTAGACTAGAGCAGAGCAGAGTAGAGCAGAGCAGAACAATAGACTAGACTATACTAGACTAGAGCAGAGCAGAGCAGAGCAGAGTAGAGCAGAACAATAGACAAGACTAGACTAGACTAGACTAGACTAGAGCAGAGCAGAGCAGAGCAGAGCAGAACAATAGACTAGACTAGACTAGACTGGACTGGACTGGACTGGACTGGACTGGACTGGACTGGACTGGACTGGAATGGAATAGAATAGAATAGAATAGAATAGAATAGAATAGAATAGAATAGATGGGGTGGAATGGAATGGAATGAAATGGAATGAATAGAATAGAATAGAATGGAATGGAATGGAATAGAATAGAATGGAATAGAATGGAATAGAATAGAAGAGAATGGAAAAGAATAGAATAGAATAGAATGGAATGGAATGGAATAGAATAGAATAGAATAGATTGGGTGGAATAGAATAGAATAGAATAGAATAGAATAGAATAGAATAGATGGGGTGGAATAGAATAGAATAGAATAGACGGGGTAAAATGGAATAGAATGGAATGGAATGGAATGGAATGAATAGAATGGAATGGAATGGAATGGAATGGAATGGAATGGAATAGAATAGAATAGAATAGAATGGAATGGAATGGAATAGAATGGAATGGAATAGAATAAGGAATAGAATAAGGAATGGAATGGAATGGAATGGAATGGTATGGTATGGTATGGTATGGTATGGTATGGTATGGTATGGTATGGTATGGTATGGTATAGAATAGAATAGAATAGAATAGAATAGAATAGGATTAAAATGGAATGGAATGGAATGGTACCGTATGGAACAGAATAGAACAGGAGTCTTTATTGATTTAGTCATTTGACCATATCAAAAATATAAAAGAAAGCAATAGGACATATTCATAGCAAGTCATCTCCCCTACAGTTAATCCCAACCTGATCTAAATATTCTGTAAAGTAGAGAAAAATAAAAGGGAGGAACAAGGTTGAATGATGATGTGGTAAAGGGGATAAGACAAATGGCTAGGGAAAGAAAGTAGAAATATAGCATTCTATTTTGTGTTTAAGGGATTAAATCCACCAGACAAGCAACATCCCCCAAGCAACAGCTAATCTTCAAAGACACTGATTTGCAGCAGTAATGTCTGCAGCCATTTACACCTATTACTGACACATCATTTAAGCATTTCCCTCTTAAGATGATCCCAAAGCCATGCAAATTCATAGGTAACTGTTTCAGAGATGGGTGGAAAATAATTCTATGATCTCAATCTTGATACAACCCACAGATTGTACCTGGAGCCTCCATACCTTGAAAACATAACAAGCTATACTCATTCTTACATTCTGTCTTTAAACGAGAGTTAATGGTAATGGACATCCTAACGTGGGACGAAGTGATTATGGCCTGTTGAGATATTCTATCTCTTCCCATGCCTGGAGCTGGATGTGGATTCTCCTTAGGAAAACAAAATTCAGGTAAATCACAGATTTGTCGTTTCATGAGGAATGGGTGCCTAGAGAAAGCTTTAAGGTCAATAATGTGTTTCAAATATGATGGAGCAATTCTCAACTTCCTAAAGGAAGCCAACCCTGACTGTCCTTTGGAAGGACAGATCCTGAAGCTGGAACTCAACCACTTTGGCCACCTCATGAGAAGAAAGGACGCCTTGGAAAAGACCCCAAAGTTGGGAGAGATGGAAGGCAAAAGAAGACAAGGACACCAGAGGATGAGACGGTTAGATTGTGTCCTTGACACAAGGAAAATGAGTTTGTGTAATCTCCAGGAGACAGTAGAGCGGGGTGCCAGACCCACTGTCATTGCGGGCCAGAGCCACTGCCGCCACAGCCGCCGTGGTCCTCCCTCCCACCTCCCTCATCGTGACCCTCCAGAAACCCCTGGCAACCCCCCATTGCCCCTGGTGATCCTCGAGAACATCCCCCATGGACCACCCTCGGACTCCTGAGACACACTGCGGCTCCCGCCAATCCCCCGTGGCCACCAATGCCCCCTACCTTTGCGGTCGCTCGCACTTCCAGGGAGCGCCTCGCTTGCCACCACGTCCGGCCCACGGGCCGCCTGTCTAAGATATGTGCAGTAGAGAAAAGTGGGACCTGGCGTGCTATGGTTCATAGGTTGTGAACGATTAGACACAACTTACTGACTGAACAACAACGACGAATTCTCAAATCTCTTGGCATCTCTGCTCAGCTTCAGAAAAAAATGGCATTCTGTGGTTAGAGAACAGGGAAGGGTGAAACCTGGCATCTGTTTGTCTCATTTCATTGTCCATTGCTTTTACACAATGCGACAACGATGAAGTGAGGGTGGGGCACTGTAGCATTCACTGACTCTCTTCGCACAATATCCTTGACCAGTTTAGTTACACATCTAGTGGTTTTATTTGTATCTATATCTTAGCTTTTTAAATCATAGCTTTATTAAGTTTATGAAGGTATAAAATATAAAAGAAAATGAAAATAAGAGGAGAAAAAAGGAAAAAGAAAGAAGTGAATCTATATCTTAGTTTTTTAAATCATAGTTTTATTAAGTTTATGAAGATATAAAATATAAAAGGAAATGAAAATAAGAGGAGAGAAAAGAAAAGAGAAAGAAGTGTAGGGCAAATGAACTCCTTTTAGCGCAGTAAAGTAAGATTTATTAATTTATTAATTTATTTATTAATTTCATTTCTATCCCGCTCTTCTCCCAAACTTAAAATACATATTTATTTACAGATTAAAAAGAATTAAAAGAAATTAAATAAAGCCTGAAGATTTACAATTGAAATCAAAAAGGGGGAGCAATAAAATTATTTCCCATCAATTAAAATTGAATTTAAACGCAGGAGGATAAGGCGCGGCTACCCCAAGCCTGCCTGATTGAACAAATGGGTCTTCAGGGCACGGCGGAAGGTCCGAAGGTCTGTAATGCTAAAGATAGCAACATTACAGGTTCAATTTTTTATTTTTACGTTAAATACAGTATGTACTGGTCATTTCTATAACAAACTTATCAGCAAAAACCAAAGTCAAACTATCATTCCCCCCCCCATCTCAAGCACAAAATCCAGAAGCAATTTCCAAGTAGAAACAAACTTGGATGTTTCTTTAATTAAAGCAATCAATTCAGCCATCACTGTTAAAGTTTGGTTAGTTTTAACCATGGCTGGGTTCCCAAACCAAATGTTTAGTTTAGATCTTTATGATGAAACTCAGAAAATGGATGAATTCGCAAACCCAGTTAAATAACTTGGCAACTTGGATTTTTTAAATTCAGCCATTATTTAATGTTTTTAGAACTGTTTTTAAGTATTGATATTGTCTATATTGTGTTTTATTTGGCTGTACACTGCCCTGAGTCCAATGTGGAGAAGGGCGGTATATGAGTTAAATAAATAAATAAAATAAATTGTGAGTCGACATTAAATATCATAATTTGTATTTTCCCATGATACTTCAATTGTAAAAATACAAGTTTCACGATTGATTAAAAAATATACATTAAGGTTTTTCCCACAATTCTTTTTGCGTATCAAATGAAACATTTCAGATATTGTATATTTATTTTATATTCAGTTATTTTTTTATACATTTAAAACAGTACACTGGGTTTTCTTGGATCTTCATTTATCTTCCTTTGCCAATCTTCCTGTTTTGAAAACCTTTACAGACTTGTTCAGCCCTGTTTTTCTTTCCACCAATCCCTTTTTTCAAAATTGAACATTAGCTATATTTTCTTTGCGATAGATTTAATCTAATACTTCAAACTGGTAGTTAATTAGAGGCCTTCAAACTGGGACTAACTCCTAGTGATTACATAGTCAAATTACTTCATTCACCTTACATGTGGTTTCCATCTACTTTGCCTACAGTTGATGGCATATGTCACATTAGATGTAATAGGTATATGCACAAGATTAAGGGGGCTTTTTCATTGTCTCCCTCTAATTGGTATATACCAGCAATGTCCCTTCTATGTTTTACGTAAAACAAATGATACAAACTTTGTGCAAAAGATTTAACTCAAATTTGCCATCAGGTCTCACAACAAAGACAATAATATCATAGCATTTCTATCTCCTGGGTCACAGTTTCAGACCTTCAGACCTTTGAAAAAAGGAGACCTTAGTACCATCATTGAATGGGAGGTTGCTGAACTTAAATACATCAAAATGTTTCATTCAATCTCAAAGGGTCTCAACAAGCACAATGAGGCTTTAACACATTTTTTATTGAGAGGTTACTTGTAATCCATCTCACTTGTAACTCATACCTATGTAACCAACTTGTCTTCCCCTCTCCCCTCCTTTGTACTTCAGTGTAAATCAATGGTCGCCAACCTGTGGGCCCCGGCCCATTAGTGGGCCACCAGAAGATCTGAGTGGGCTACCAGGGATCTGCTCGGCCACCAGCGTGGCACCCAAAGATCGACCAGCGCGGTGTCCAAAGGCCCAGAGATCGATCCACCGGGCTCCGGGAGGCCTGGAGATTGGCCCGTGGGGCTCTGGGAGGCTTCTATTTCGGTCTACGAGCGGATCTCCAGGGCTCCAGGAGCCCCACGGATCAATTTCTGGGCACTCATAGGACTCCGGGAGGCTTTTAATCCAGCCTGCGGACCAATCTCCAGGCCTCCCGCCCGTGGGCTGATCTCCAGGTCTTCCGGAGCCCCACGGATCAATTTCTGGGCACTCGCGGGGCTCCAGGAGGTTTCTAATTTGACCCGCGGGTCAATCTCCAGGCCTGTAGGCCTCCTGTGGATCAATCTCTGGGCACCTGGGGGACGAATTAGAGGCCTTCGGTGCCGAAAGGGTGCCCAGAAATCAATCCGCGGGGTGCCCACAGGCCTGGTGATCGGGCCTGCAGGGCGCCTGGAGGCCCGTAATTTGCCCCACAAGGCACCTGGAGGCATGCAGATCGATCCGCGCAGCAGTGGGGCCCAGAGCTTGGCCGAGCTGGCATGCAAATGACAAGGAGGGAGTGGAGCCAGAGCAGTATGTGTGTGTGCCTGTCTGTCTGTCTTTGTGTCTCTTTCTCTCATTCTCTCTCTCTTTTTCATGCTGTGTGTGTGTGTGATTCTGTCTCTTTCTGTCTGTCTGTTTCTCATTCTTTCTCTCTGTCACTCATTCTCTATCTTTCTCTTATTCTCTCTATTTCTCTCATTCTTTCTCTCTCTCTCATTCTCTCTTTCTCTCTCTTGATCTCTGTTATAAATTTTGTTATAATTAAATAAGTTTAAATTTTGCTATATTAAATTGGTGCCTTTTATATTAATAGAATTTAAGTGCCCTGACCATTATTTTACAAATGTATGTACCTTTAAAAAAAAATCATATTGGTGGGCCTCGGGATTTCAGATTGTGAATTCGGTGGTTCCCGAGGTCAAAAAGGTTGGCGACCACTGGTTTAAACCATACATCAGTTCAGCCACTCCATGCAACCAGTGAATTGATGTTCACAAAAGCTTATGACTTAATAAAAATTTAGGAAAGATGCTACCAAAATCTTAATAGATTTTTGCCACCATAAGCTAATACAATTGTCCTACAGAGTTTTTTATTGTTATCATACCTCATACATCCATTTTGAATAGCTCCCATCTCAAATTCATGATTCTGGGCAACTAACAATATTTTAAATACTTAAAAACCATGTAACAAACCTATAACATATAGCACCTCAGTAAAACCAAACAACACAACCATGATATGGATTTAGTCACACATCTGGGGAATTTATAACAAAAACCAAATTTTCAAGTCTTTTAAAAAAGCCAGCAGGGTTGTGGTAAATCTGATCTCCAGAGGGCAGATGACACAATCAAAAAGTCTTTCTTCTAGGATTCTGCCACATGACACTCCCTGATGGACAGGATCTGCAGCAAGCCTGACCAGTTGGATGTAACAACAGACAGGTTCTGTACAATCATAGACAGATGGCCCCACAAATAACTTAAATCATGTAGGCCTTTAAAGGCAACAACTAGCACCTTGACTGAATTTGAAAGCATACTGGTGACCAATGCAGTTCTTCAAATCCAGGCTAAAGACTTTGTGTGTTGAATTGAAATTTATATGACTAATATGGGTAATGAACAGCTACATAATGTACTGGCATTAGGAAGGAGATGCTTCAAAGTTTTTGAAGTGGTTAATTGGAAAACAGTTGGCAGATTCAACTTTTAGAGATGAACATGTGTATTTTGTCTCCATTCTCTGGCCATCTCACTGAAGAGACTGATCAAGCAGCAGGATTAACTATTCTTTGGATAAACAACAGTACACCTTGATTTTCTTGCTTGGCCAGAGGCGGTCTCGTCTATATGCTCTGCCTCCTCTCACTAATCCCTGGTATAATCCTGGTTATATTTATATTAGTATTGCCTTAAAAGTAAATATTCTTTAAAGAAATTCATTGCTACTGTATTTTGTTTTGCCTACTCTACATAAAACAGCCACACATTATTTTTTGTTTGAAAACAAACCTTGCCTGGAACCTGTTTTTATTGCAATTTGGATTTTGCTTGCTAAAAGCTTAGTAGAACGAACTGCTACCCTACTAGACTTCATTGGAGTAAGTAGGCCCTGAAAACAGCATAAATTCAGGAGGGATGAGCCCCAGTCGTAAATACAACGCACCCCCTATTGGCCTCCTAT
>JANHFO010057394.1:0-10410 GCA_032468095.1 Pareas carinatus
TCATGATTTCTAAAACTAAAATAATATTCATAACAAATTAATCATTCTACATGATCCATTTTTCTATTTAATCATCAGTCCACTAACATTTTATGTATTTTATTATTCTTGTTTTATATAAATATTAAATATTCCATTTTTATGATAATTCGTACATTTCAAATAAAACAATACCTCTTATAATTTCATTTAATATAATATTCGTGGTGAATTTTCTATACATAATTCAAATCTATCTTAATTCTTATAATCTTTAAACCTTGAGCAAATATTAGATATAGCTTTCCACTCTTACCTCTAGTTAGTTATCCATTACTCTCTTCTCACCATTTCCAACTTAAAAAACAATAATAGTGATTAACATCTCATATATTCCATATCCAAAATAAGACTTATAACAAGTTAATCATTTTACATAAATCATCTTCCCATCTAATCATCAATCTGATAAACCTTTATGCATTTTGCATACTGTTCTTATTTCATATATTCCATATCCAAAATACCACTTACAACAAGTTAATCATTTTACATAGACCATCTTCCCATCTAATCATCAATCGAATAATCTTTTATACATTTTGCATAGTGTACTTATTTTATATAAATATTAAATATTCCCAATCTAAAATAATTCATACATTCCAATTCTAAAATACCTCTTATAATTCCATTTAGTCTAATGTGGGTTGAGGGTTTTCTGTGCTTCATTTAAATGTGTCAAAATTTCTTTAATTTTTTAAAATCTTAAGTAATTGTTTAATATAAGTGTAATCTAGCTTCATTTTTCTTTCACCCACCTTTTTCACTCTTGCATCTGTTTACTAACCAATACCTCTTATTAATAATTCTTCCTTTAACACCTCTAAAAACCAGAAATCTTTTGACTTGTTATATTTCTCCAAGACCAACTTCTCCTTCTTACATCCCTCTTTTACAGTATCCTTTCTCTTAGCTTCTTTCCCCATTTTTTTTTTGCTTAATCATTCCTATTCTCCTCCGGATCATTTTTTCTTCCTTCTTCACTGTGCTAGCCAATTTTTTTGTCAATTGGCCTATCTTATCTAAATGTATTTTCTTCTTACTTCTCTTGGAAGTCTGGATTAATTTCTTCTTCATATTTTTTAACAAAGTTGACTCTTCTTTTCTTAACTTCTGATTTTTATTCCATTTCTTAAATCTTCTCTTTCTTCTCAATTGTCCCACAGCCTTTTCCTCTTTCAAAGATCTTTTCAAAACTTTCAAACTGTTTGTCTCTTTTTTCTCGTAAATCTGCAGCAGTAAGTTCAACAATCTCATCATTTCGTCTACATCTTTCTGAAAACTACTATTATTTCTATTCTCTTCTTCCATCAACTCCATTTTGTCCCGTTTTTTTCCTTTTCCCTTCTGCAAAATTAAGTCAAATCCCTTTTTTTTCTTATAGTCCAAATCCGTTTAGTCAATTGTTACTCTTATAAATCCAAAAATTACAGTCTTTCAGTGTCCCAAATAAAGTCTTTTCTTCTTTTATTTTTCTCTCTGTTGCAACTACATATGTTAAAATCTGTTACCACCTTCTCTTTTTTATCTCCACTTTTTTCACTAAGCTTCTAAATTGGGAATTCACAAGAATCAGTTTAACCAAATTAATCCCTTGGGATTAACAGGAGAAATAGTCCAAACTTTTTCATCTTATCATTGTCCTCCATTTTAAAAATTTTCTCCACTTCCTTCATAGCTTGAATCCCCATTAATTTTGTTCGGCCCTTTTAATTATTTTAGGGGGGGTGAATCACTTGCTTCTTTCTTTAGAATCAGGCCTGGAACAATTTTGATTGTGTAGTTAACTTGGTAAATTATTTCTTCTCATCCATCTGGATAGTTACTACAATTTGTTGTTTCCATCCTGATTTGGTTTTGTCATCTCCGGTTCTTGTCTTAATGGCGCCTAAGCGCCCTTTCTTCTTTCAGCAAAAAAGAGTAAAAAACAAAAGGCAATCGTGTCAACCACCACCAAACAGATGCCCCTGTTGTACCCCCTCATCCAGTCAGCTCTCCGGGCTGACCTGCAGGCTGTTTACAGCCTCCGAGAGATGAAAGAAAGGCTTCAGCAGCCGGAGCGCCCCGGCTGCTTTGCCCGTTCGGCAGGAGCCAGAAACCGGAAGTCCCTCTTAGGAAATTTCTCTTTAGTTCTAGGTTGGTTCTCCCATTGCTGCTTGTTTTGCCCTCATTGTCTTTGGAGAATAGATTGACTCCCTCATTTTTGTGGCAGCCTCTTAGATATTAAAACAGTTCTTTCATATCAACCCTAATCCTATTTTTAATTAAACTAGACATACCCAATTCCTGCAATCATTCTTCGTATGTTTTAGCCTCCAGTGCCCTAATCATCTTTGCTGCTCTTATTTGAATTCTTTCTTGAGTCGCAACATCTTTTTTATAGTGAGGCAACCAAAACAGGATGCAATCTTCCAAGTATGGTCTTAAATTATAAAGTGATAGCTAACTCTTCACATGATTTTGATTCTATTCCTCAGTTAATACAGCCTAGGACTGCTTTGGCTTTTTTGGCAGTTGCAGCACCCTGCTCGCTCATATTTAAGTGATTGTTCACCAGGACTCCAGGATCCCTCTCACAGTTACTACTGTTGAGCCAGGTACCATTCTATTCTATACCTGTATGTTTGGTTTTTCTTCCCTAAATGTAGAACTTTACTTTTTCACCTGTGAATTTCATTTTGTTAGATAGGGCCCAGTGATCAGGCTTGTTGAGATCGTTCTGTATCTTGAGCCTGTCTTCTTGAGCGTTGGCTATCCCTGCCAGCTTGGTGTCCTCTGCAAATTTGAGGAGTTCCCTTTCTATTCCTTCATCTAAATCATTTATGAAGATATTCCATGTACCACATGGATGATGGTGTGGATGAAAGCTGGTATCTCTTGGCTGCTTGAGGCTGCTGTAGGTACTCTCCTTTCCTTTCAGTTGCTGAAAACTGTTCAATTTTGGATCTTGGCATGACCAGACATCTGGCTTCCACTGAAATATCTGCCTGTATAAAGCCTCACCGGAGTTTTCAACAGTGGTTTTCAGATTTTTGGTGTGGAGAAAAGAGAGAAAGGGGGGAGGAATAGGTTAGCACTAGAACTGATTGCTTGTTTTGAAAGAGCTCTAAACTTGTACTTACCATGGGTCAGAAAGTTAATTAAACCAGGAAACCAGGAAAGAAAGCTGGTACTGCCACTGTGTGCTGTTGGTTTTCCCTCTAGTAAAGGCATTATAGATTTCTGCTACTTCTGAAAAGTGATTTCATGTAGCTGTAGTTTTTACAAATTTTGGGGAGGGGGGAGCAGGGAGGGATAGTTTGCCTATCCTACAGGCTCCTTCTAGATGTTGCAAACTACAGCGATCCACTGCCAACCACTGTGTCATTTTCTTACAGCAGTAGTAGAGAACAGAGCTCACTGTTTATCTATATTAAGAATGATTTGAAAGTTTTCTTTCTTTTTGCTTGCTTTTTTATTTTAAAAGTTATATCAGCAAATAAATGTATGTAACTTAGAAATCTGCATCTTATTTTTGAATATAGTTAATATACAGCCCAAAATCAATGGTGTGTGCCTTTGAGGCAATAGTATTGATTTAAACTGTTAAACCGATAATAAACATACTACATGAATCCAAAGCCATGCTTCTATCAAATAATAAAAGAGCATGTATTCCATTTCCTATCCAAATCTTAAAATATATAAATATACAAATCCTTATTGTTGACAAATGATACTCACTCTGATACTTTCTCTTCCTGGGGAATCGTGTGTGCACATCTGTTCAAACAAAGAACTTTTTCATTTATAAAATGCCTTGTAGCCTACTGTTATTAAAAAGATTAAATACTTTGCAGCTATTTGGTTTAATATGCAATGGCTGTAGGCATATATAATTCTGCTGTAATACGATGATACACTCTCAGCTATACAAAATATTAGCACGTAGTGACAAGTCTGAAGCATTTGACATAGTTTTTGCTTCCACTCAAGAGTTCCTATCTGCTATTAAAATTAATGGCAAAGCAGCTTCCAGGTAGTTCGCATACTCTTCTCTAATAGTGCACCACTTGAAAATTTACTATGCTCTCTTGCTTGTTTTTTCCTCAGTAAATATTTGGGATATCCTCTGAGGGGGAAAAACAAGGTGGGATTAGGTGACGGAATTGGGTCGCATTTTTAAACATACCAACCTATTTGACTCCTCAGTTTTATGAGTATATAAAATGCTTTTTTTAAGGTCTACAGACTGACTATTTGCTGAAACAATCCCATTCTAGTACTAACCAGATCTATTTATTTATTTATTTATTTACTTACTTACTTACTTACTTACTTACTTACTTACTTACTTACTTACTTACTTACTTTAAAATATTTATATAACTGCCTATCTTCTAACCAACTCTAGGTGGTTACAAATCAAAAGTTAAAAAACATTAAAAACAACAAAGATATGGCACTAAGTTAACCTTGCTTAGGCTTGATCTTGAGTGTATGGGTATTCTACCACAGAGCAGATCTTTGGATCTTGACTTCTGCTAGTTTGGAAATGCATTTTTAACCAGTGAATATTCGAAGATGAGTCTTCATAAATGTGCCCTTTGAAATACCAATTATGACAAATCTGGTTACAATACTTTTAAACCCTAGATTATCAGGGATTTGGAACAGAACATGCTCACAAGTGATCACATGTAAAGAGGACAAGAACTAACTTGATCCCGTCATCACTGATTGATTGATGGGTTATGTGACTTTCAACTCTTAGCAATCACATGGAGAGATGTTCTCTGAGTTGATCTAGCACTCATCTGTTCTGTCAGGTCTTTCAACAGTGCACTCATCCCCATTTTAATTAAGTCCATCACTTGCTGCTCATCATCCTCTTTTCTCTCCTTCTATCTATCTCTGCATTAAAGTCTCACACCCCATCCCAAGAGCTAAGTTATTACATAATGTGTTCAAAGTAGAATAATTTGAGCTTGGTCATTTGTTTTCTTGACTGTTCAGGGGTCTTCCCCAACACCAGAGTTCAGAGACATCAAGTCTCTTGCTATCTTGTTCCTTCTAAGCCTAACTTTGCTTCCGTAGAGTGTCGCGGGAATGCTATGACTTGCACAGTTCTGATCTTTGTAGGTATTGACACATCATGGCTTTTGTCTATCTTTTCCAAGGCCTCTCCTGGCTGGCAATTTCAGCACTAGCAGAGTGATCAGAGAGATGTCTAATTGATCATAATATTTCATCCAGAAACCCAGAAATAGCTACACAGAGACAGAGTAGCCTGCAGAAATCTTTCTACAGGTATGCCCCATTTAGTAACCACAATTGGGAGTGGCAACTCAGTTCTTAAGTGAACCAGGTGCCAAGTGATACCACAACTGTGCTTGCGATCTTACTTAAGCTTTCCGTTGCTTTACAGACCTGAAAAAGTTGTAAGTGCAAGTATTGGTCACAAAATTACTTTTTCACCACAGTTGTAACTGTGAATGGTCAGTAAATGAGGACTATGTGTAGATGCTGCTACCATCTCAAGTCTTGGTGGAGATGAATAGTTCCTAGCCTCTGCCAATATTTGACAGATCTGAGAGGTCATCCACGGAAAACTTTGGGGAACTAACAGGAGGAGAAAATATTCAGCTATGTCAGAGCTTTTCCATTTGTTGCCAGTAACTGAAGCAATATTAAGTTCCTAAACTGAATTAATGATAAATGGTTCCTGATATATTATTAACAGTCACACATGCTAGAATACCTTTCAAACAACACTTCCCAGAAGAAAGATTTGTACTGCATTTTGCCCATTTCAGAATTCATGTGTACAAGTAACAGAGAGAGAGAGATACAAACATATATTATATTCTTAGCATAGCAATTCCACTCTATTTGTTGCAACATTATATTTACACAACTTTAATGGGAACTGTGTGGGAAGTGACAAAAACACAAATTAACAGATTAAAAAGGTGAATAATACTTGCATAACAAGGAACTAAAGCACTATGGATACAGGTTACCCAAGCAATTGTTCTGTAACATTAAATTAATTTGCCCTTTTCCTTCTCATTGTTATATGTTGTAGGAAAAAAAATCTGGTATTATCTAGGTTTGCCTTTGGCAGTATATAAAGAGAGGAAATGAAGTATGCACGTTTCTCAATTGTGGGGGACCACAATTAATTTATTAGGTTTATTTATTTATGCAGATTAGAGGGCACAGTGATGAATTGAGTAGCATAAAAGTCCTTGCTGGAGGATAGAAAATGAAGAGAGAGAGAAAGAGAGAGAGAGAGAGAGAGAGAGAGAGAGAGAGAGGGAGGGAGGGAGAGAGATTAAATTGTTTCACTGCTTTTAAGTACTGTAAATAAATTGTGCTTACTCCTATTCCTACTACACCTACTATAGTCAGATCTTACTGTGTTGATCTTTTATTTGTAGTATTTTACTGAAATCCTCTGTTAAATTCTTGCCCAAATAGTTTAGGCAGTTGTGCAAAAATGATGTAAATTAAGTGTGTTTTCAATAATAGAAGTGTTAATAATTAATTTTTAACAATTAACAAAATGGGAAATAAATGAACAGAAGAGAAATCCAAAACAAATAATATTTGGGATGACTTCAAAATAAAACCAATTCTTCTACGTACACTTGCACACGGTTTTTAAAGGAACTCAGAAAGGTTCCTTCAAGATTGTTACAGACATCTTGGAGAACTAACCACTGGTCTGTAGAAGTATCCTTCTGTCTTTTCATGTCTCTCCAAATAGAACAAATATGGGGACCAAATCATCACTTCCAGAACTTCCTGTTTTCTTTTACACTGAAGATAGTTCTGAATGACATTGGCTGCATGTTTGGGGCCGTTGTCCTGCTGCAGAATAAATTTGGGGCCAATTGCACACCTCCCTGATGGTATGGCATGATGGATAACTTTTCTGCCTGTTTTTCTCAGCATTGATCAAATCTCCAATTTCATTTGCAGAAATGCAGCCCCAAACTTGCTAGGAACCTCCACCATCTATTATTGTACAGCTCTGCAGCCTTTCAGTGAACAAATTGCCTCCTGCTATAGTCAAATATTTCAAATTTTAACTCATCAGTTCAGAGCACCTGCTGCCATTTTTCTGCACCCCAGTTCCTGTCTTTTCGTGCATAGTTGAGTACTTAGCCTTGTTTCCACATCAGAGGCATGGCTCTTTGGTCGCAATTCTTCCATGAAGACCACTTCTGGCCAGACTTCTCTTGACTGTAGATGTGTGTAGATGGGTATCACTGATTTCCACAAGTTCTGTGCTGGTGGCACTGCTGGACATCTTCCGATGCCAAAGGGAAGTGAGCATGATATGATTTTCAACTGCTGCATTAAGTTTCCTTGGCTGACCACTGTGTATATGGCTCTCAGTGTTGTCCATTTCTTTGTGCTTGTTCAAAAGAGCTTGAATAGAAATATGTTAAAATATTATAGGCTATGGTATGTTGTAGATTTAAGTGAAAATAGATAAATAGATATAAATTGGATGGATGGAAAGTAAGATATGCTGGGTAATTACTATGGAGATAAATTATAGATAGAAGCTTTTAGATTTAACCATTGATCTATTATGGATTTTAAAATATATAAACATAGATATGAACCTGATATTGTTATATATTATAGATTATAGGTTCAGACTGGTAATTTTTTTTAAGGGGCAAAACCCACTCAAGGGGGAAAAAAATTAGAAATTGGAAAAATAGATAAAAATTTTAAAGCTTGATATTAAAGTAAACAATTGCTAAAATAGATTCTAGGGAATTATATGTGGTAATATTTAATAGGTTTAAGACTGGCTGCAAAGAAGAAGATGGAAGAAAAGGAGGAGAGTAAAGGAAGAAGAAGAGAAGAAGAAAAAGAAATTTTATATATTTATGTATGAAATTGTTATTGTTTTGATATATACATACATTTTTTCTTTTCTTTTTTTCTGGAAAACAATAAACAGTTTAACAAAAAAAAGAGTTCGAATAGCACATCTTGAAACCCCAATCTGCTTTGCAATCTTTGCCTTGGAGAAACCTTGCTGGTGCAGTATAGATACCTTTTGTCTTATTCCTGTGCTTAATTTTGCCATGGTGTATGACCTGTGACATGAAACTGTCTTCTGCAATCTCACCTTAGTAACCAAGTGTGGCTGTTCCTCACTCAGTTTTAAGCCTCCCACACAGCTGCTTCTCTTTTAGTTGATGACTATCTTTCAATCTACATATGAAATTGACGATTATCAGTACCTGCTTGGTGTAATTTGGTAACAATATACCTGATTCTAATCCTACAAAATATCTGATTTTGTGCAAGTATGCAAATATAAAAATTAATGACAAAGGGTGGTCATACTAAATATTGATTTGATTTTATTTGGATTTCTCTTCTGTTCATTTATTTTGCATTTTGATAATTGATAAATCAGCTTATTTAAAGTCTAAGACACTAGTTTGATTTGTTCTATTGTTTATATCTGCATTATATTGAATTCCAATATAAATAAGCTGATTTCAATAAACTTAGAGCTTGGGAAGGATTCCATGGATGAAAATCTTAGGACTTCCGCTTCTGGGTAGCAACAACACAGATCGGGAATCGGAGATCTGCTTCAATAGATCTGAATTTTCGTTCATTTCCAACACCCTAAGAAGTCTAACAGTCTCCCCGGAGAGGAGACTGGCAGGGGAAATTGCATGGGTCTTCGAATCAGGTGGCGGCCGGCTTGGAAACAAAGAAAAGATTGCCTAACAGCTGACTGACAGCCATAGTTGCAAGTGCCTAGAGAATTTAGCAGACTCAAACTGGAATGTAGAAATGCTGAGCGGATCGATCGGCCACAACCTGAAGATTGGGTGAGGAATATTCTTTCACTTCTGACTTTACTAGTAGAGACAAAAGAGTCCAACAGACTTGAGAGAGGACTATTAAACTTTAGATTCCCTAAGAACGTAATGTCTACAGCGGCGAATTAAAACAGGAAGGGGACAAAAAGAGAGAAAAGAAGATAAGGAATACAAAGCCAAAGGAAAAAATTACTGCTAAAACAGTAAGCTGAATCTAAAATCTGGAGAAAGGCTTACTGAAATTCTGATTTCTGAAAGTTTCCTAAGCACAAAGTTAGAAGAGGAAGATCCAAAAAAGTGGACATCCAGTGGTAGAGAGAAGGAAACTTAAGAGGAAAATAAAATAAAATCCTTTCACCAAAGGACTGGGAACAAAATTAAAAAAACCCTGATACACTAGAAGAACAAATGTAATACATTAAGTTTAAGTTTATTCCCATTTCTATTAAGTCACTGTCCAATGACTTGACATCTGATCAGCTTGATATAAAAGGAAAACAAATGAGTAGATACCGGAGGAAGGAACCCTCAATACAAACAACATCGGCTGGACAGGGGAACATTCAAAGCATGCTACAAAAGGAAAAAATAGAACTGACACAAAAGACAACACAACTTACATTACTTCAGGAAACTATATTAAAGAATCATAAAGAAGTAAAAGATAAGTTTGCAGAATCAAAATTAGATACATAAAAATTTAACCTGCTGCCTCGCAGGATGGGGGGAGCCGCTCTGGGCTTCGCAGGGGGCGGCGGCGTGGCGCCGGCACCAGCCGCGCCCGGGGATTCCACCAGCATGAGTGGACCTTTGGGCAGCTGCTCCAAGTTCTCCCCCTGCTGCTGCACCTCTCTTCCTGTGCCCTGGCATTCCCCTGACGATCTGGGAATTTGCAAACGCTGGAAGGGGACGGGGAGGGGTGGAGGGAGAGAACCCTGCAGCAGCAGTGGCACCAAATCGAGAGCTTTCTCGCAGAGATGCCTGTTCCTGCCAGCCCCGCGAGGGAAAGCGGGGAGAGAAAATCACAGTCCGGAGATTGGTCTGCAAGCCGATCTCCAGACATTGAAGCACTCCACGGAGCAATCTCCCACACTTTTTGGGAGTATTCGCTCCATAAGACGCATACACTTTTCCCCTCACTTTTTTTGGGGGGGGAAAGCGTGTCTTATGGTGCGAAAAATACGGTATATTCATGTTGGATGAAATTGATCTGAGTCTATGTAGAATGGAAGTAATTTGTCATTTGCTTAGTATGAAGGGTGGGGAAACAAATAAACAAACAAAACAAAACAAAACAAAAAACTAAAGGGAAAGATAAGGATGAAAAAGAACATTATGGAAACATTACAAAGATAATCACGGTAATTTTGAAAAGGAAAACCCCAGGTTTGGGGGTTTGAAGATTAAAAAACACCTGGAAATAACTTGAAACTGCGGTCAATACACAAGTAAAAATCTGTGTGTGTGTGTGTGTGTGTGTGTGTGTGTGTGTGTGTGTGTGTGTGTGTGTGTGTAAGAA
>JANHFO010057490.1:0-10406 GCA_032468095.1 Pareas carinatus
GGGGGGGTGAGGAAATCCAGAAGGGGCCATGCTAACCAGATGGCCCGGGGCAGAATTTTTAATTTTGTTCTTGGATTTGGGCGGGGGGGGAAGGAGCAGGGGGGGAAGGGAGGTAGAGGGAATTCCTTATTTTACTTCTGCTTAAGGCTCAAACCGGGGCTTTTGTGTGCTGGAATCACACTCGCCTGGGGTCCACATCCAATCCCAGCTTAAGGGCTCTTCCTCCCTGTTTTAATGAGCGCAGTTGGCGCTAAGGATGCATTTGAGCGTCGCTTGTTCGATTGCTAAGGCCTGTGTTACTCTTCGTGACCCCATGGACCACAACACGCCAGCCCTCTCCCCTCTTGTTCACCATGACCCCATGGACCACAACACGCCAGCCCTCCCCCCTCTTGTTCACCGTGACCCCATAGACCACAACACGCCAGCCCTCCCCCCGCTCATCCACCATCTCCGAGTTTGCCCAAATCCATGTTCATTGCGTTGATGACACTATCTAACCATCGTCTGCCGTTCCCCTTCTCCTTTTGCCTTCCGCCTTTCCCAACATCGGGGTCTTTTCATTTGGCGGGCCAAAGGATTTGAGCTTCAGCTTCAGGGTCCGTTGAGCGTGGATAGCTACCAGCTGTTGAGCCTATCTCAGCCCCGAAGGCCAGCCTCAGGAAGCAAAGTAGGTAACCACCAACATCCATAAAGACAAATGGGAGACTGATGGAGGGGAGTCGACTGTGGACAGCAGCGACTTATAGCTTCTCCTCAAGATACTATCATCTCCAGAGCAAGGTCGTCCAACCGTGGCAATTTTAAGGTGTGTGGACTTCAACTCCCAGAATTCCCCAGCCAGCGGTGTTTCTCAACCTCGGCCAACTTTTAGGTGAGTGGACTCCCAGAATTCCCCAGCCAGCCACACATCCGAAGGTACAGTTAGAGCTGGCCCAACCACCAACAACGGGATCTGGGCTGAGTGTGGAGAGCTTCCATTCTTATTGTCCGGAGCCAACGTGGTCATGAGGGAGTTGAAGTCCAAACCCAAAGCAGCTGCTTGGGGGGGAAAGCGAGGCCGTCGGTCAATGCAGCAAGAACGAGTCTGAGATCACCTACTCAGGTTCGGATTCAGAGTCTTCCTCGGAGGACGACGACGAGTAGCGAGGGGGCTGGAACTCCGTTCTTCTCCGTTCCTCTTCCCTCCGCTCCTCCAGGCTGGATGCGTTCTTCCTCTTGACGGATTCCCGGCGAAGGCTATGGAAATAGCCACGCCCGATCTTCACCGAGTTGATGAAATACCTGCCGGAAAGGATGAGACGTTAAGCAAGGCGTCAAGGGGACTCCAAGAGCGCAGTGGTGCCCGCTCGGCTCTGAGAAAAGCTTTCAAGATCCTTTACGTCAGGGGTCCCCAACCCCTAGTCCGTGGACCTAGTCTGTGGCATGCCAGCAGACGGCTCGCGCAAACCAACCAAGCTCCATTCGCGGGAGGCAAGGAGCACAACAAGCCACGCCCCCTCCGGTCGGCAGAAAAGCCTTCCTGCATGCAACTGGCCCCTGCTGCCCAGAAGGTTGGGAATCACTGCTTTAAGCGATGGAAACCAAATGGGTGAAAAGGGAAGCACCAGCCTCAAGTTTCTGGTTTTAGGCTGCATCCCTGGCAGCCTTTTTCCACCTGGGGCAGCTGAAAGTCCTTGGGCTTCACCTGCCGGGTTTCCCCAGCCAGCAATTCTGAGAGGGACCGGCCCAAAGTCAACCGGCTGGCTTTCAGGCCTAAGGCAGGGAGGGCTACAGCTCAACATCTGCTGGTGACTGGCCCAAAGTCACCCGGACGGTTTTTTTTTCATCACTAAGACAAGACTAGAACTCACCGTCTCCCAGTTTCTAGCCTGGAATAGAATAGAAAATATGGAATGGAATAGAGTGGAGTAGAGTGGAGTGGAATAGAATAAGAAGGAATGGAATGGAATGGAATGGAATATATGGAATGAAATAGAATTATGGAATGGAACAGAGCAGAATAGAATATATATAGGACAGGACAGAACTTTATTGGCCAAGTGTGTCTGGACACACAAGGAATTTGTCTCCGGCACATGCCAAACTGGCATGGTCAGCCAGCAGAATTGGCTCATGGCAAATTAGCCGTCTTTTTCGAGAGCAGCTCTGCCCCTGTTCCAAACTGTCAACCGCGCTAAGCCTGGGGGGGGGAGTGCAGCGCGAAAGCTTCCCCATTTAAGCGGAGGCCAAGGGCACGTTCTGCAGGCACCGGCATCCCGAGGGCAGATGGAGCAGAGAGTGGGCACAAGGAGCTTACCCAGAAGCCAAGAGTCTGACCTCGGGCTCTCCTTGGCACCACCGGGCAACTCTCTCTGCCACCTCCGCCGCTTTTGGAAAGGAAGCGCCGGCGGAACGTGTCACTTTGAAGTCTCCAAACGGCAGGGAAGCCGACGTCTTCTGTGCCCGTAATCGGACTGAAACATCCATTCCGGCTTTCCGATGGCCCAACAATGAAACCACATCCATTTGCTTGCGCGACAGCCTGGCGACGTGGCAGCACTTTGTCTCCCGCTCTCAGACATGACATTTGGGGGGAGGGAAGGAGCGGAGGGATTGTATGGAAATGTGACAGCTTGGAAGCCGGCGATCTCGGGTGAGGATCCTGCAAATAATCTCTGCTTATGACAGGCGGCCTTGTTCCTCAGGAAAAAAGCCACCTGACTGTACAACTGCATTAACAGAATAACAGAATAAGAGAGCTGGAAGGGACCTTGGAGGTCTTCTAGTCCAACCCCCTGCTCAAGCAGGAAACCCTAGACCATTCCAGGCAAGGGGCTGCCCAGTCACCTCTTAAAATCCTCCAGTGATGGAGCACCCACGATGTCCGGAAACAACTCGTCCCACTGATTAATTATCCTCACTGTCAGGAAATTTCTCCTTAGTTCTAAGTTGAATAAGAGAGCTGGAAGGGACCTTGGAGGTCTTCTAGTCCAACCCCCTCCTCAGGCAAGAGAGGCCTATATTATTTTAGACAAATCGCTGTCCAATCTCTTCTTAAAAACCTCCAGTGATGGAGCCCCCACAACTTCTGGAGGGAAACCATTCCACCGATTAATTATCCTCCCTGTCAGGAAATTCCTCCTTCATTCCGAGTTGTTTCTCTCCTTGATGAGTTTCCATCCGTTGCTTCTTGCCCTGCCTTTGGGGGCTTCAGAGAACAGCTTGACTCCCTCTTCTTTGGGGCAACCCTTGAGATATTGGAAGACTGCCGTCATGTCTCCCCTAGTCCTTCCTTTCATTAGACTAGACATACCCAATTCCTGCAACCGTTCTTCTTTATTTATTCATTAATAAAATAAAACATAGTAAATATTTCAACAAACATCAGTGGCATGGGTATACCATTAGTCACGTTGCGTCCTTTCCCATACACTGTTCTTATTTTTCTAACACATTCAAATTCCTACTCCTTCACTCTTTTGTCTTTACCGCCTACTGAAAATAATTCCAAGTCCGGAAGTCTATCGATTCTCCTTTCTCTTTCAATCTCAAAGCTAGTCCGTCCATTTCAGCACATTCTAATCTTTTCTTAATTGCTTCTTCTTCGGGTGGGAATCTCTTCTCTTTTCCAATTCTCCTGCAGCCGTCCTTTTCTTAGGCTTTGGTCTCCAGGCCCTTCGTCTTCTCGGTTGCTCTTCTCTGCACTTTTCCCCCCAAAGTCTCAACGACTTTTTGTTGGTAATGTGGTAGCCAAGCCTGGGTGCGGTATATTCCAAGTGTGGTCTCACTTAGGATTTATAAAGTGGGACACGTGAAGTACGAATACTTTGTGTGGTTTTGATTCTGTGCCTCTGTTGATGGGACCTGGGATTGGGTTCAGTTTTGGGCCAGCTCGCTCTCGGTTGCTCTTCTTAGAAGCGTCTTATTAATATTGCAAATTCTGTTCGAGGTAATAAGATCTTCTCCCGCCCTCGTTGTTTGCATAGTTTGACTTTAATGAGGGCTGATGGCCGTTGGTCCTTCTCTTTCCCCCCAACACCTTGCCCGCTTCTACGGGATCTGGAGAAAAGCAGCCTCGCCGCCGTTCGTTTCAATTTGTATCCTGCTCACCGGACAGGGACCTGCATTCTGGTCTGAATCCGGGGACTTGCAGATTGGCGAAACGGTTTTGAAAACACCCCCAAAGCAAATACCCGGAGGGGGACGGCGAAAAGGGCTGGAATTGACACAAACGACTGACTTAAAGCGAAGCCAGAAACGTATATGTATGCAGTCCTGGGGACATTACGGGTCGCCAAGGATACATTGCACCATGGAAACTCAGAAATAAGATGAGGACTGGCGTCTTGGCAAGCTTAACTTGAGCTGGTGCATGAGAAGATTTAGACCAAAGGGCTGGAAAGGAGAAACCGGTGTGTTACAGAGAGGTAAATTTCTTGTTTTTTTAAAAAAAGACTTAAAAAAGAAATCTACCGGTGGGGATTCATAACGACGGCCGATTCTTCTTCTTTTTTAATGTGCTTTTATTTGGTGGAATGACGGAGGAGACCGTCAAAAACTGGACAGAAGCGCAGTCAATACATCAGTCTGGGTATGAAGCATGTCGCGCCAGAGAGTCACGGACGATCCTCTTTTGACATGTAGCAAACACCCCAAAGTAATGGCGGTCCGGCAAGTCTTCCTTCCTTCCGAGCTGTGCACAGAGGCTCCTGAAGGCCCCCCAGGAGATTAAGAGCGAGCGCCAGTCAGAGGGGCTCTTCCTCTTCAAACCCAGTCCTATGTCCTTGGTACAGCTAGTCCTCGACTTACAACCGGGGACTAAGGAGAAATTTCCTGACGGTGAGAACAAGGAATCAGTTTGAGGCGGCTTGCCTCCAGAAGCTGTGGGAGGCTTCCAAGAAGAGACTGGACAAGCACTTGCCTGCAAGGGTACAGATTCTCCTGCTTGAGTAGGGGGTTGGACTAGATGACCTACCGGATCCCTCCCGAATCTGTTATTCTGCATTCTGTGAACTCACTGTGGACAACTTGCCGCAGGACAATTCAACTTAAATCATTTAAGATAGTTTTTAAAAATATTTCAATTCTTGGTCATTTCCATTTCATTCTGCCCCCCTCCTTTGGCATCCTTTCTTTAATGATTCTATTCCGCTCTTTCTTTGAGATGAGTGCAACTCTTGTCCCGTGGCAGGTTGGTCCCTCATGTTGCCTTAGACCCTCTCCCAAGTGGTCCAAAATGTTCGGGCTACTGCCGCAATGTAATGAAACAGCACTCGTTAAAGAAAGAAGAGAGGGAGAGGGAGAAGGGAAGAAGAAGTGATAGAGGAGGAACAAGGAAGGAAGGAGGGAAATAGGGAGAGATGAGAAGGAGGAAGAGAAGGGGGAAGGAAGACAGGGATGAGGAAGGAAAGGTAGAAATAGGAGAGGAAAGACAAGCGAAAGAGAAAGGAGAGGAAAAGAGGGGGAAAGAAAAAGGAAGGAGAAAGAAAGAAGGAACTGGAATGATAGAAGAGCGAAGGAGGAGAGAGGGAAAAAAGGGGAGAAAGAAGGATAGGAGAGAGATAGAAAGAGCAAGAAAAAGAAGAGAAAGAAAAGAAAGAAAGAAATGGCGGGGGAAGAGAGAAACTAAAGGTGTTAAACAGAAATGATTTTTCTTAGCAAGATAAAATGAAGGATTGTGTATCTATGTATGTATGTATGTATGGCACTGAAGAGAATGTAAAAATTAAGAATGCAAATGATGTTTATTATGAAATGCATATACTATTAAAAAAAGTAAAACAAAAAAGTGTAAAGATACACTTTACACATTTAAAATGAACTTTGCAATCCATCTATTAGAGTAAATTGAGCACCCGACCGGCTGTACCGTCGCAACATATATTTCCCGCCAGCTGCCAGACAAGGGCAGTGTCTTCCTTGTCAATGAATTAGTTATCAGTGGGAAAACAGAGAGGGGTGGTTGTTGTTTTGAAAGCTAATCATTTCCGGCAGAATTCCCCAGCTGCTTTACAAGATTAAATTCACACAGGTAAAGGTCAGCCTTGTGCTGTAGCCGAATAAAAATGACCTCGCAACAATGAAAGTATATAAAGTCAACTATAAATGTACTTTCGAGATCCGGCAAGGATGAGACGCACATTTCATGACACTTAAATCTGAGCGATTTGCTAATTCTGATAACGGCTCGAGACAAACGTTGGCTTCCGGCATTGCCGAGGTGCTGATACACGGCATCAAATATATTTAAAGATGAAATAAAACCGAACGCGATAAATTCATTTCTTCTCAGCGGGAAGCCGCAGCTGGGCCTTAATGAAAATTTCAAGAAGGCTGGCATGGAAAGCGAGATGCGGCCGAAGGAGCAGGCGGCTCTGTGCTGCTCTCAGCTTTAAAAGACATAAAAGCTAAGCCTTCGAAGATGCAAAGTGTTTTTGAGAGTATGCGTTTACCAAAGCTTGTTGCTGTTTGGTCGCTAAGTTGTGTCCGAATCTTTGCGACCCCATGGACCACAGCCCGCCAGGCCTCTCTGCCCCCCATAGCCTCCCGCAGTCTGCCCAAACTAATGCCTGTTGCAGGGTGACCCCATCCAGCCATCTCCGTCTCCGCCGTCCCCTTCTCCTTTGGTCTCCCGTCTTTCCCAGCCTCACAGCCTTTTCCGAGGAGTCCTCTCTTCTCACGAGGTGGCCAAAGGTGGTCTCAGCTTCATCATTTGTCCTTCTAAGGAGCAGTCAGGGTGGATTTCTTCCAGGACGGACTGATTTGATCGCCCTGCAGTCCGAGGGACTCTCCAGTCTTCTCCAGCACCACATCTCAAAGGCATGGGTTCTACGACGCTCAGCCTTCCTTAGAAGCCCAACTCTAACATCCATACATGGCCACTGAGAAAACCATGGCTTTTACCAAACCTTACTGGAGTGCTGAGAGTAGCGGAAAATGGACCTATGACAATTCGCCATGGGACAACTTAATGTGAGATCTGTACTCGAGACCCGTTCTTTTCTTTAAATTATTGGCAATATTATTAGTAGTAATATCATTATTATTAGTAATGTTATTATTATTGATATTATAATTATCTCACGTTGAGTTGTCCTGTAGTGGGTGGTTCCATTCAGGAGAATCCCATCTGTCTAGGGCAGGAGTGGGGAACCTTGGCTCTTTTATGATTTGTGGACTTCAGCTCCCAGAATTCATGAGCAAGCTGCCTCAGGAATTCTGGGAAATGAAGTCCACACGTCCTGGTCTAGGCAACCTCTCATTCCCCCTTTGGAGGCCCACCGTTGAAGGCCGTTCTCCTACCGGAACTACATCGCCTACTCTAGGAAAACTAGATGCATTAATTTATTTTTATTTATTTTCATTTTATGTCCGGCCTTTATTGGCTTTTTTGCAAATAACTCAAAGCGGCGAATATGTGCCACATACTTTCTTCCTGACGTATCTGTGAGATGGGCTGGTTTGAGAGAGAGGGACTGGTCCAAAGTCACCCAGCCAGCTTTCATGCTAAAGCAGGACTAGAATTCACAGTCTCCCTGTGATTGGACTAAAGTCACCCAACCAGCTTTCCTGTTAAGGTAGGACTAGAATTCACAATCTCCTGGTGATTGGCCCCAAGTCACCCAGCTGGCTTTCATGCCCATGGCAGAACTAGAACTCACTGTCTCTTGGTGATTGGCTCAAAGTCACCCAGCTGGCTTTCATGTCTTAACCAGACTAGAACTCACAGTCTCTGGTCTTCTAGCCTGGTGCCTTAACCACTAGACCAACCGGCTCTCTTTACCAGTCCAATGGGAATGGTTGGGTCAACATATGTTCATTCAAATGCCTACATTTGGTTTCTTGAAGGGTGCATTAAAGCTTCAAGACCTTCCCCATGGCTCCCTACGCTTCTTCAGGGGGCTCAGATAAGCCCCATCTGATGTAACTGTAAGCTTTTCACTTCCCTTTTGTGATGCTGTCAGAGAAAGCAACGAATACAGAGAGAGACAGAGACAGAGACAGAGACAAAGAGAGAGAGAGACGGTTTTTCTGTTCATAGTTCAAGATTAGTTTCTGTGCCGCACTGTCCAGTGCTTCCCTACCTCATGTGAGCGAGGTCTTTATGAAGGGTCCTCAAATCCTTCTCTATATGTCGAATAGGCAGAAGTTTCTTCTCCGGTTCAGGTTCCGGGAGCTAAACAATCAAAGGCCAGCAGATATGAAAGGAAACTGCCGCTCGGAATAACCGTGACTTCATTCCCCTCTACTTCCGAAACAGGCCAAGTGGGTAACTGAAAATAACCTGAAGAAGCAACTCTACCCAACAGGTATCCTCTACCTTGAAATTCTGGGAACTTTAAAAAAAATTCTGGGAGTTGAAGTCCACAAGCCTTAAAGGGACCAAGCTTGGAGACCTCTGGTCTTGAGAAAAGAAGGACTGGGGTGGGGAGGAGCGGAGAGATGATGATAACCATATACCAGTATTTGAGAGGCTGCCTCAAAAGAGGGGGGCGGGCAACTTCATTTCAGTGAATCTGAAGGCAGGACAAGAAGCAACGGATGGAAACGAACCGAGGAGAGAAACAACCTGGAATGAAGGAGAAACCTCCTAACAGGGAGGACAATTAGCCAGTGGAACAGAAGTTGCCTCCAGAAGTTGTGGGTACTTCATCCCTGGAGGTTTTTGAGAAAAGATTGGACAGCCACCTATCTTGAAATGGGATAGGGCAGTGATGGCGAATCAATGGCACCTGTGCCACAGCCGGCACGCAGAGCCCTCTCGGCTGGCACGCGAGCCAAGTCGCCCCAGCATCGCCCCAGAGCTGAGCATGCTCAGAAAGAGAGTAGTGGTGCTGAATGATGACATCACGGGGCCATGAGCATAAGAGAGTAGTGGCGCTGGGCGATGGCATCATAGGGCCATGCACATGCTCAGAAAGAAGAGTAGCGGCGCCGGGTGATGACGTCACGAACCGCGATTCGTTAGCTGCAACTCATCTGGGCACTCGGTGCCTAAAAGGTTCGCCATCACTGGTCTAGGGTCTCCTGCTCGAGTGGGGAGGGGGTCTGGACTCGAAGGCCTCCAAGGTCGTTTCCAGCTCTATTCTCACTGAGTGAAACTCACTGCAGTTGTTCAGTTTCAACTTTCAAGCTAAGGCGGGACTAGAACCCACAGACTCCTGATGATTGGACTAAAGTCACCCAGCCAGCTTTCCTGTTAAGGCAGGACTAGAATTCACTGTCTCCTGATGATTGGCCCCAAGTCACCCAGCTGGCTTTCATGCTAAGGTGAGACTAGAACTCACCGTCTCCTGGTGACTGACCCAAAGTCACCAGCTGGCTTCCATGCCCAAGGCAGAACTATAGCTCACTGTCTCTGGGTGATAGTCTCAAAGTCACACAGCTGGCTTTTATGTCTTAACCAGACTAGAACTCACAGTCCCAGGTCTTCCACCCTGGTGGCTTAACCACTAGACCAACCGGCTCTCCATATGTTTACCAGCCCAATGGGAATGGTTGGGTCAACATATGTTCATTCAAATGCCTATATTCGGTTTCCTGAAGGGACAGGGAATGTGATGGATTTTCCATATCAATGTGCTGGCCATTTTGGGATGTTTTATCTTGACTTCTTTTGACCCCGTCCTGTAGGCATTCCTGTTCCCAGCCAAAACCACCCTACACGTTTGGGACCCACCAACCCAACATTTCAACCAATCGGATCCATTTACCATTGGCTTTGACTTCTTGGAAAACTCGGTTTCCACTGGTTCGGCTAATTCTTCCAGAGCAGCTTCCTCTTTGTAGATATCCTGAAAGGAGAGGAAACGGAGACTGGTTAGCACATTGTCTCGATGGAAAGTATTCCTGGGGTTTGTGAGATAAAAAAAACCATCCACGGCTTATACTGGACCCTGCAAAATAACATTTCTCCACTTCGGCAAGCTTGAAGCAGCGGGTGGGCTTCAACCTCCAGACTGCTGGCTGGGGAACTCTGGGAGTTGAAGTCCACCCCAGAGTGTTAAAGTTGGCAAAGGTTGAGAAAACGCTGATCGAAACACATCCAAACTGTAATCCGGGAAATTCGGTGGGGCAGCAAGGAGACGCTTGGCTTCTCTCAGTGGTGCCATGTGCATGAATATTTCTGGGCATCGGATCCTTTAGCAGCAGCTGTCTGTGGAAGGCATTTTTTTCTTCAGAGCGTGGCTGCTAATTATAAACCTGGCTAAAAAGCAGGGGGAGAAAACTCTGGCTATGGGCTTTCCATATTTTGAGGGAGGGAGGATCGAAGGAAAGAAGGAAGGAAGGAAATGAGCAGCAGCAGCTAATGGAAATAAGGAAAGAGATTTATATTTAATATTACAGAAAAATAGAAAGAAAGAAAGAAAGAAAGAAAGAAAGAAAGAAAGAAAGAAAGAAAGAAAGAAAGAAAGAAAGAAAGA
>JANHFO010057533.1:0-10405 GCA_032468095.1 Pareas carinatus
CAAGCAGCTACGCCTTCTTATGCATCTTAACTTCCTCTTTCTTCTGGTCCTCCTTATCCCGGTTCACATAGACCTTTCGGGCTACCTCCATTAACTCGCTGATAGGCTTCCCTAGCTCTCCTTCCAGTCTTTGCAACTTTCATCTAATATCGGGCATTCTGGGAGATGAAGGACATGGTCAACATCCGGGCATTCGCTGCTTCAGTGGGATCAATTGGCGTGTACATACGGTAAGCCTCTAGCAAACGCGTGTAGAAAGCTTCAGGGCTCTCGTTTGGTTCCTGAAGGACAAGCGATGGCTTGGACATATTAATGGCCAGCTTCCCTGCCTTCCCTACTGCCTCCAAAAAAGATGCTGATAAGCTCGGAGCTCAGCTGTGTGAAGGTAGGGGTCCCAGTTCAGTTGGATAGAGGGAGAATGCTCCGCCATCATGGCTTCCATTGTCTGTTGGGTTCCCATGCGGGGTCTTAAAATTTTGTGGACCTCGTTACGGATTTTCTCCCTATCCTCTGCCGTGAATAGGGCTGTCAGGAGTTCCTGGATGTCAAGCCAATTGGGATTATGGGCATCCACGATGGTTTAGAGATCTGCCATTTTCTTGGGTCTTTTGCTAAAGGGGCCATATTGGCTTTTCCAATTGAGCAGGTCAGAGGTGCTGAAGGGGACATGCTGGAAGAGGGGTTCCCTTTTGTAAAAGACTGGATTGTTAGGATCTGGGAAGAGCTGGTCCACCTGCCTCAGTGGGGCGATGAAGCTTGGGGAAGGGTCTCTGGCCCTTGTACGTCTTGCTATTGGGGAGAAGCTCACCCCGCTGGCTGCCTGATCTAGGAGTCCCACTTCCCCCTCTTCCTGGGGCATTGGATCTAGCCGCTGGCTGCCCAGCGAGGCGTGCGCTGCCGCCCTATCCTCCAGTCTTTGCCTTTTCCATGACAATGTGTGTTGCAAAAGCTCCCTTTCTTCCTGATCCTTTTGCAGCCGTCCCTCTAAATATTTCACCGACTGTTCCCTCAGCCTCAGGGAGATTTTCTCCAGTATGTTTTGTATGTCCTCAGGTGTTCCAATAATATCCAGGGGACTGGCCCCCTCCCCGATTGGCAGCGAGAGCACCGATGGCTCTATGGAGGTGTCGGAGGATGCTATTGTGGGGGCAGGGCTTATCGGTGGAGGGCTCGGTGCAGGGGGCAGTGCTGGTGGCCAAAAGGGGTTCATGGGTGCCTGTGGTAGGTATGGAGGAGGGTGGGACAGCTCCTGGGGCAGACTTGGGCAGATGGGTTTATATGTGGGCTGCTCTTCCTTTTCTGGGCTGTAGTCATGGGAGTGTTGCCTTTCTCTACCTTGAGCATTGCCTTCTTTTCAGGGTCCCTCTTCTTTTTCCTTGTACCTAGGGCTTGGGGCTCCCTGACCATTAACACCTGACACTTCTTGGCCAAATACTTATGCATCCACAGAGGCCGTGTCCCAACTAAGTAGTACCAGACCATAATGTATGCCCCATCTTCCTCATCTCTCACCCTCTTATACACTGCTCGCACCAGATCAATGTCAAAGGAGCCTATGTCTGGCCACCCTAATCCTAGAGCTGGCCAGTCGACCTCACACAGTGCCTGCAATTTTCTTTTATCCCAGCGTTCTGTATACTGTGTCTGGGCTAAATAGGCAGTCTTAAAATTCTTCAACACCAGTTCCAGAGGGGTCAAGGGCACTCCGACCACACCTCCCATTTTCCACCAGGGCACCAGATAAGACCAGTAGGCCACAGGGAGAGAGGTTGATAAGGGGTCCTTCCTCTCAAGGCAACAAAGAGGGATTTTCACACTCACTCCACACCTGACCTCGGGAGCCGGATGGGCACGGTCCCCCTGAGGGGGGGCAAATGCAAGTGGCAAACGCTTCCCGCTGACCTGAGGTGCCAGACACTCAACAGTCGCCTCGAGGAACTGCAGCGGTCTCACTCAACAATCACACAACAAACCTCCCACCTTGTCCAACTGAATTAAGAGAGGGTGATCAGTCCTCGCCTCCATCCCTGTTTACAGGGAGGGATTCCACTAACCCCATATACTTGCCTACAGGCAAACTTCCTTGACATCCCTTGGCCAGCTGGCTTTGTCCTGGTCTCCTTTCCCTTCTCAGGTGGTTCTTGGAGTCGCTGACCTCCCCAGCAGAGACCTGGGTTGCTGGGAAGTCCCTTGAACAAAGTGTCCGATGCCGGCTGGGAAGTTCCTTACCTCCTCAGGTCCCTGACAGGGGGGTGGGCATTCCAGGAGGGTCTCAGGACCCCCTGAGCCCCGGCGGAGTCACCAGAAGCTGTTAGGGAAATTACAGGACCCTCCCAGGTACCCCTAGGCTCACCTGGGTGAGCTTCCAATGGATGGAGGACTCAGGACCACAAAGAGTTGGAGAAAACAGGTTTATTCTCGAGCAATTGGTTCAGTGGAATCCAAAAGACTGAACAAGATTGTATAGGAAACATACAGTTTTATATTCCATACATTCATGGCCATCCCTGTGCCCTCCCCTGTGCCCTCCCTCACATCCCCTTTACCCATATTTGGCATAAGCAGAAGCTTGCTCAAGTCGGGGGAAAGTGAGGGTCAAGAGTATATGGGGAACTGAGGAAAGCATCTTATGCGAAACCATACATTTACTGGAAAAGGAACAGAATAACATGTTTGTGCCAGTATCTTACACCACTCTCTGTCTGTCTCACTTCCTATGTCCCAAGCGTGGTTACAGAAGCAGAAGTTCAAGTTAGCAAATTGTCAGACTATATTGGACTTAACCTTGTCCTTGCCTGAGGGTTTCAGAAGGGATAATTGCCTAGCATAAAAGCATAATATATCGGTAGCCCCTTTTATTCCCCCCTTTGGATCTATCAGAAATCCGGTAGGCTTTCTCTGAAAGATCCACTATTCCTCATCTTCTTCATCTCCAGAGAAATCTACCTGCTTGACCTGTTGGTACTCCCAGAGGGCCAGTGCTTGAATCTTGGCCCGGCGGTCCACCCACAGGGAGAGGCTATTGGAAATGGTGTGAATAGAAATGGGCAAGATGCAAGGTAGGATCACACAGCCAGCAGCAATGAGTCCAATCAATGCAACAATAGCCCGGAGTCCGGGGAGTTTGGGAAACCAGCTGTTGAAGATATCAGACAGGTTAAAACCATTCCATTTCTGGGGTGCATTATACGTGAGCTGTCTCATTTCAGTGGTCACACAACCTCCCCTGTCTCTCCAATTTGCAGGCAGCAGTTGGTCAGGTTAAACTTTCCGCAAACCCCGCCTTCCTTGGCTAGGAGGCAATCTAGAGCCAGCCTATTTTGATACACAGGTGTGCGAATCTGATCAGTGATTTTAGACAAAATATTTAGAGCCCTATCAATGCGTTGCCCTGCCATGTCAATGACTGCCTGTAGCCTGATGATACATGTAAATGGGGGTGCAATATCCATGGGATCCATCCGCAGCCCAGGTAGCCTGGCCATAGGTGCAAACGATCCTTTCTGAATCCCAGATTTTGTCTTGTTTCTCATAGTGTGCAGCTTCCTTGTAAGGGAAGTTGGAAAAGGCAGTCTCTACATCACGGCATTTCCTATCGAGGCCATGGGCGTCATAAACAGGGACTCCTAGGTGTAACTTATTCTTGAGGGGTAAAAGGAAAAAGGATCGTTTAATCCACCCCAACATACATGAACCCGACCAATTAACAGATAGCCATTCATAGGCATTGGTTCCACAAATCCAGTACATGTTTGTTGGCGCGACCCATTTGTGCTGCTGGGAAGTGTCATGAGGGAACTCACAGGATGCAAAGTGTTGCGGTGTGGGTGTGTAAAGCATTGTCTCCCTATGATATCTGTGGAGAGGGTCCATGTGACGGGTGTCAGAGTGGTCCGGTTGGCGATTGTTCTGTTTAGTGTCATGTTACATATTTTTGGGGCCGCTTCAAGGGCCTCCCAGGGCCACCGTTCCCCCATTTTTGTTCCCCCGCAAACAAGGCAATTCTTGATTAGCAATGACTTGGACACCTCCTACGCTAAGTCAATAAACAGATTGTTTGCTTTTAGGCTGATTGGCAGGGGATTGTCATAGAATCTGGCCAAATTATCATAGATGGACCATCCCAGAGTTTCCCTTTGTCTATCCTGAATGGGGGTGATTTTTACCGTGATGTAAGTGATTGGGTCTTTACCCATGCCATCTATACCGAACCCATATGTGGCCAGGACTTGGTGATACCGTGCTATCACCAGCTCCATGAGGTTGCGTGAGAGCCGGCAAAAAGCCTTAACCTGGTTGCATTTATTCGGGTTGAACACCTCACCTGTGTACGTGGTCATAGTTGGGGTCCACCCGGCAGTTGTAAAGCAAACACACTGCCACTCCCCCGCCACACCAACCATCCCACGCACATGGTTGCCAGGTGTTTGTTTTTATGCCAGAGCTGGCGGGATGGTGAGTTTGCACGGGGCAGAGGTACTTTTCATTATGTTCATAGGCAGACACCCAGTCCTGTGACCCACATGAGACAGCTAGAGGGCTACTTCCAAGGGCTTTGCAAGCATCAAACACAAGGGTAAGGTCCTCTTTCTGCTGTTTAAAAATTATGGTGGAGTTGAGATTCCACAGCTTGCCTCCCCCGTCTGGGTTGGGCCTGAATGAGGTTTGTGGAAGATGTGCACACATGGACACATTTACCCTCTCCGGGTTTCGGGGGTTGTAACAGGTCAGGTTTCCCTTTTTGTCTTTGCAAAAGGAGTACATGATATTGTTATGGATGCAGTTGGGGTCTTTAGTGGGCGTGCAGTCCTGGGGCAGTTGTGTGTGATATACCAGGGTATGTAGAATCTTATCTCCCTTTCCAACCTTGTAAATGCACTGCGACCAGTTTGTGGCCACTGGCTTGTTTTTCGGGCTGGGGCGAGCATTCAGGAGCCTACGTGTGGTGCCCCTCACCCCAGGCTGCGTCAGGGTGTTTCCCACTATTGCTGTGGACAGGGTAGTGAACAGACCGACTTGGGTGGCGCTACTTGTCGGACCGGTCGCTGTGGGCAAACTGGTGGTGGGGGCCGTTGGGGCATCCCGATCCCTATGGTCTTGTGTGGGCTGAGGTGTGGGTCTCAGCCGGGGTGTGAGTGAAACCTGTCGCAGGGTAGTATCGGTCCGAGGAGCGGAGATGCTTGGTGGAGAGGTGGTACTGACCCTTTCTGGGAACAGCTCCTCATAGAGCTGAGGGGACAACCACTTGGGCCGTTCTGGTCCTGGGAACAGCCAAGCCTTTTCCTGGGGCGTGAGCTGAGCATTTCTCCAATCGTAGGCCTCCGGGGGCAGCCATCTGGAATTATATTCTGGCAGAAGGTCAGTAGCAGCCTCAGAGAGGCGGAAGACCCCCCACCTACTGGCCCGTGTTGGTGGGTGAGTCGGGACCACAGCCTCGACCCTCATGTCATCCATTATTTCCAGGGCATGTACCTTCCCAATTCTAGTCAGCCTTCCCTGCGTCCCTAAGTCGGAAATGTGTTGCTGGTAGCAGTAGGTTTTCCCATTGGCATCCCTGCACCTCTCATATTCATGTCTCATGCCATAGTGTGCCCTGCATGTGCTTATGTTTAAGGTGCAGGAATCGGGGCATCCTAATCGGAAAAGAATGGTATTGTAATCAGTGACACACCCAGCACAGTAAGGGAGCTCCTTTGTGTTCCAGGGCGCCTCCAGCACACTTCGTTCTACTCTCATTCTAGGGCCAATACTCCCAGCATCTTCCGGGGTTCCTAAGCGATAGCACCTGATAGTGTCATTCAATACACACTGCCAATACCTTGCCCCTGCATGCTTACAAGGCGGAAGATAATAGGCTGAATAGCAATGTGGCAGTTTTGTCATGCTGTAGATAAACCGGTCTCCCTTAGTGAAATTGTAAAAGCAATGGTCACACGTCTCCTCAGCGCCCTTCTCCCCACTCCCATATTCCTCCCGGCTCAGGAAACTCGTAGAATTGCCTCTCCCTGACTCCTTTTCTGTGGAGTTTCTTCCTCTCTCTTGTCCTTCCTTGTCTCTCTCTGCCTGATCAAACCCCAATCTGGGCAGGTCGGCATAATCTCTGCAGTTTTTGGCCAAGGCCGTGGCTGTGTTTACAACCTCCAAGCACTCTGGTGTGTCCGGGCAGTCTGGAGTGGTGATCTGACACTCCCCATTCCCCCCTTTTGGAAGAGGAGGAAGGTGTTAATGGCTATGCTGACAAGGAAGAGAATAACCACCAGAGCAATAAAAGGCATAAGACCCCGATGTATGGCAGCTGTAGCTCTAAGCCTGCGTTCCAGAGCCGGTTCCATGGTATGCTGAGGGAAAAGCCCCAAAGGAGAGAGAAGTGAGAGAGGCAAGGAGCCACAGTGATGCAGAAGACTATGTGCACCAGGGGCGGGGCTGGAGGTTCCAATGCGGTGAATCCTCATTGCTCGTGCGAGGGGTGCGAGCTTCCTGGGTCCCACCTGCAGGGGGTTTCTCTTCCTCCTTCTTTGAAGGATCCTCATCTGGGGGGTTCCTGGCTCAACGCTTCCCGCTCGTTTGTAGAGGGACAGCGTCCGGGGTGTTACTAGAAGGGGCGTGGTCGGTCCGTGGGGTCTGCCTAAGGGTCAACTTAAGAGGGTCAGCCTGGTCATGGTCCATGGTCCAAACCTGGGGGGCTGCAAGCTTAACACGGGACCAGTGGATCCACGACTTGATTTCTGCAACCTTAACAGCAAGCGGAGAGCACATAACAACAGTATAGGGCACCTTCCATTTTGGACTAAGGACCTTCCATTTCCAATCCTTGACCCAGACCTCTTGGCCAGGGCTGATATCGTGTGTGGCCGTAACAAAGAGGTGGGGCCTACAGGTGAGGACATACTTCTGCAAGGAGTGTACCACAGAATTGAGGGCCTGCAACTGCTTGAACTTTAGGGAGTCAGCGGCCTGCGGGGCGCTCTCAATGTTGGGCTTGAGTAACATGGGGACCCTTCCATAGAGTAACTCAAATGGTGAGATTTGGACATCTCTCTGTGGGGCACACCTGACAGCTAGGAGGGCAAGTGGCAGGGCGTCCGGCCACTTAAGTTGTGTTTCCTTGCAAATTTTGGCCAGTTTATCCTTGAGGGTGCGGTTCATTCTCTCCACGTGGCCCCCGGGTTTGGGGTGGAAGGCACAGTGCAGGCGCCAGATGACCCCCAACCTCCTGGCCACCTCCTGGGTGGCCTTGTGGATGAACTCAGGGCCATTGTCAGAAGAGATGCGGGTTGGGAGGCCGTACCGTGGAATGACAATAGTCAAGAGGGCCTTCACCACCTTGGATGCCTTCTTGGTCCGCGTGGGGACACACTCGGGTCAACCAGTGTAAGTGCAAACAATGACAAGGATAGCCCTAAACGGCCCTGATTGTGGCCTATCAGTGAAGTCTATCATTAAGGAGTTGAATGGGTAGCAGCATCTGGGCTAGTGACCTCTGAGTGGCTGGGGGCCTTGGCATGGATTGTTGACTGCACAAACTTCGCAGCGGGCGCAGACGTTGGCAGCTAAACTATGGACTTTATTAATGTAGGATTCCCAAAGAAGGGCTTCGGCCAGCGCCGTTTTCCCCAGGTGTAGCTGGGAGTGAACTTGCTTGATCGCATCCCAGGCAAGTGCAGCGGGGACAAAGACTCTGTCATCGGGTAACACCCACCATCCATCCTTTAAAGTAGCGTGTAGTTCCCTGGCCTGCTCTAGTTCCTCTTTTGTATAGTGGGGTGGGACTGGATTATCAAGGACCCAAAGTGTCAGGCAAGTAGCAGAAACTTGGTGAGGCTTGAGGGCGGCAGCTTTTGCTTCCCTATCTGCTTTGTTATTTCCTCTTTCCACATCCAAAACACCCTTTTGATGTCCCTTGCAATGCATAACCACAACCTTGGCTGGAGCCCACACGCTGTCAAGGAGGCGGAGTATTTGCTGGCCATATTTGACATCCTTTCCTCCCGCGGTTATCAACCCCCTTTCCTTGTACAGGACCCCATGTACTTGGACTGTCAAGAAGGCGTATTTGGAATCCGTGTAGATGTTGACACACTTGCCTTTCGCAAGTTCAAGGGCATGGGTCAGCACGTGGAGTTCCACTAACTGGGCGCTCATGCCCGGCGGGAGGGGTTGTGCCTCCCACATGTTGTCAAACGTGACCACAGCGTAGCCAGCATTCCGGACACCATGTTGCAAGAAGCTAGTGCCGTCCGTAAAGAGTGTGTGCTGAGGGCGGGGCAGTGAGACATCTGCCAGGTCAGGACGACTTGCGTAAGTTTTCTCAATGGTTTGGATGCAGCAATAAGTGTGTTCAATGTCAGGCTCGGGGAGGAGGGTTGCCAGTTTTAAAGAGTTGGACTGGAACAAGGTGATCATGGGATTGTGAGTGATAAGGCCTTGATATTTCAGCATGCGAGGATTAGTAAGCCAAAGGTGTCCCTTTGCTTCCAGCACTGCCTTAAGGGAGTGCGGGGTATACACGACTAAGTCCTGACCAAAGGACAGCTTGCTGGCCTCCTGGATGAGGAGAGCCGTACCTGTGATGGCTTTCAAGCAGGCCGGCCAGCCCTTAGCCACCGGGTCCAGTTGTTTGGACAGGTAGGCAACGGGACGGTGCCAAGAGCCGAGCTTCTTGTCAAGACTTCAACCGCCACTTTCTGCTTAGTATCTACAAAGAGCTGGAAAGGCTTTTCCAGGTCAGGCAGTCCTAAACTTGGGGCTTGCATCAGCAGCGTCTTGATAGCCTGAAAAGCCGCAGCTTCCTGCTTTCCCCACTGCAGAGACTCCTTCTCTCCCCCCTTTGTGGCTTCTTAGAGGGGTTTGGCAATAAGGCTAAAGTTGGGCATCCAAGTGTGGCAGAATCCTGCAGCCCCTAAAAACAATCGTAGATCCTTCCATGTTCATGGCTCTCCTAGGCAGCAAACAGCATCTTTCTTTCGTGCTCTAGCGTTCTCTTGCCCTGTTCTAAGTCATAGCCTAAATATTTGACCTTCTGGCAGACCAGCTGAGCCTTCTGTCAAGAAGCCTTGTAGCCACAGTCATGCAGGAGAGTCAAGAGTTGATGAGTGTTGTCCCAGCATGAATTCTCATCCTGGCCAGTGACAAGGAGGTCATCAACATATTGCAAAACTAGGTCTGGGCGGGGGATCTCCAGGTCTTTCAAATCCCTAGCGAGACTGCGCCGAACAAGGGTGGGGGAGTTTTTAAATCCTTGGGGCAGCCTCGTCCATGTGTATTGTTGTTTTCTGCCAGTGACTGGATGCTTCCATTCAAATGCAAACAAGTGGTAACTCCTCTTGTGAATGGGAATGTAAAGAATGCATCCTTGAGGTCAATGACTGAGAACCAAGCTGCAGAGGATGGGATAAGCCCAAGCAGCACATAGGGGTTGGGCACTACAGGGTGGATGGTCACGGTGGCATTGTTCACGACCTTGAGATTCTGACCATCCTAAACCTCCCCTCCCCCTTCGAGATTGGTAGGATCGGAGTGTTCCATTTTGGATGTATGGGAACCAATATGCATTGTTCTAGGTATCGTTGAATCTCTCCCTGTATCGCCCGCACAATGTGCCGTGGGTGAGCCCGTTGGAAAATCCTAATGGGTGACTTCATAGGGAGTTCTTCTACAATGATAGGTGGGTGGTGGTTAGCAAATCCTGGGGGGTTGTCTTCAGCCCACAGGCCAGGAACCTGAAATCAGCCCAATGGGCTCCCTTGGGCACCTCTCTCACCATCATCAGTCTTCACGCCTCCTCCTGAGGGATTTCTACGTGTATGTTGTCGAACGCCATGTGCATTACACCATCGTCTGCAAAGGAGATCTGCGCCCGTAATTTACTGAGGAGATCTCTGCCTAACAAAGGGATGGGGCAATCTGGCATGTGGACGAAATGATGGGTGATGGTTTTGCCTTTTGTGGTGCACACTAGGGGTTCCAATATTGGTCTATGTATGCTTTTCCCAGTCGCTCCTTGGACCTCGATAGATTGTTTCGAGGGTGGGGCAAGTGGCTGAGTCAAAACCGATTTAGTCGCTCCAATGTCTACAAGGAAGGGGATGGGATTACCTCCAACAACAATCTTGACCATAGGTTCTGGAAGGTGGGCCGAACCCGGTCCGCTTCAGTCCCAGTCCTCCACTTCTGCCAGGCCTATGAGGGGGGCTCTTCCAAATCCTTGCCCTCTCCCTCCCTGGCGTCTTCCTCGGTCCCCTGTAGAGTTCCTATTCAGACGGCCTCTTCCGTCCTGTTCTTCCTCCTTCTCCCTCTCTGGACATTCGTTCTTCCAGTGGCCATTCTTCTTACATATGGCACATTGATTTCTTCCTAACTCAGCCACCTGCCTCCCTTCTTGGCGATTATTGTATCCTCGGGGGGG
>JANHFO010057572.1:0-10404 GCA_032468095.1 Pareas carinatus
AATAGCATCTTTTATGAGAGGATGGAGATGTTGTTTTCTGGGTTGTCATTTTTGGAGAGATTGGATGTAGGGCTTATGGTTTTGTGTGGTTTTGGTTCTTGAACTTGGGTATTCATTTGGGTTGAGGCACCACCCTGCTGGATTATATTTTCAAGGGCTGTTACTCATGCTACTAGTTTAGATTCAATGGTGTTTACCTTTTCAGACAGAGTGATGAATTTGTCAAGTGTTGGTTTGCATGATGTACAGATAAATAGTATAAGATGGTTTAGGCTTTTCTTTAAAGTCAAACAATTTTGTGGGATGCTCATATCACATAGTAAGCATTTCATTCTCTTTGGTATTTTCTGTACATATATAGCATCGGCAATGATCATTTGGATCATTATTAGAAATCATGCTCCTTTGTGCTTTGGATTGTTTTTTTTGAAAGCATAACTTTTGTCAGTAGGTTGCTTCTCTATTCCACTGCCTGAGTTTCAGTTAGTTGCCCCTCTGTTTAACTGTCTAAATTACAGTTAGTTACCTCTCGTTTTGCCTCTTAAAAAATTTGGATCAAATCTGGTCCAATTTATTACCAATTTAATTTAGGGGTAAATTTGTTGCAAACTTAGTTGCTTCACTGTTGCTGCTGATGCTTCGCTGTCCCACTGCTCTTTCGCTTGGCTCAACTCACCAGTGGTTTAGGCTTTAACAACAGCTCTTTATTAGACAACTATATTGTCTAATATTATTAGACAACTATATCCAGCAGCAGTCTCTTTGACAGTGCTCCTTTATATAGAAAGCTGTCAGAGTTTAACCAACCAACCTTTCAGTATTTTCTCGTTCAATCAGCGGACCTTCTGATGTTTGTATCTAAGACCTCTGTTGCCTTAACTCTCCTTATGAGCTCATGATAGCCTGAGGTGTCCCCTTTGGCCTGGACCTTTAGCTGATTCCAGACTGGGTCTGAGGATAAAGCACCCCACGAAAGATGCTAGTCCATTCTACTTCAACTGGATTTATCCCCTTCCTTTCCACAATCTGGCATAGCAAACTGTTCAATCATCTTATGTACTCAGACAGCCCTTCACTTCTGGTACATTTACTCGAACCAAAACAGCAGGCTAGAAAGGGTTTCCTCAGGTCCAAATTCGTCATGCAGTAAACAGAGGTAAATCAAGCATGATGAAATGCTTTTGGCTACGTTTTAAATTTCTAATGACTTCCGCAGCAGAACCCTTTAGGCCCTCTCTGATTCTACCTCTTTGGGTCATCTGATGCATCCCGCTCCTCTACTGCCTACTCCATCCAGGTTTCATATTCTTCCTCCCCCTCTGGCACTAGTCGTATACCCGAAAAGATGCATAGTTTTTTGTACCCAGCCCTGCATATAAGTTGCCAATCAGGGTTTGGATGGGTGTCAGGCTCCCTCTGTGACCCTTATGGTAATGAAGGGGCATGTCTCCTGTTGGGGGCCCAATGTCTCCTCTGGAAGTGTAGCCCATGGGGTCAGATGTATCGCCCTTGCCCTGATGTCCTCAGTCAGTTGAAGGCTTTAAAGCTCCCTTTTACAGATCAAACATAAAAGTGTGTACAGTCACCCTGGGCCTTGCCGCCTAACTTTTTTTATTAACCGTCACAGGAAACTCCTCAGAACTATATTAGCTGTAGAGCAGTGTTCCCCAACCTTTTTGGCTTGGCAGCTCAATGCGGAGGGGGAGGAGAGGTGGGTACACACGTGTGCATGTGAGTAAGTGGGCTGCTGTGATTGTGCAGCACTTATTTATTTATTTGTTTGTTTTTTCGTATTTATATGCCGCCGCTTTCCATGGACTCAGGGTGGCTTACAATATGAAATATTATATAGTTAACAATAATATATACAAATAGATTAGATTACGAAGTAAACATTTATAACTACAAATAAAACGTAAAGACACATTCACACGCCATTCATAGCTGGATCTCATGAGATAACAGCCCCAAGCCTGCTGAAAAAGCCAAGTCTTCAAAGCTTTACGGAAAGCCACTAGAGTGGGGATGGTCCGGATCCCTGGAGATAATTGGTTCCAAAGAACCGGAACAGCTACATAGAAGGCCCTCCCTCTCAGACCCATCAACCGACATTGTTTAGCTGACAGGACCTGGAGAAGGCCAACTCTGAGATCTTATTGGTCATTGGGAAATATGTGGTAGAAGGCGGTCTTGTAAGTAATCTGGTCCCAAGCCATGTAGGGCTTTAAAGGTGATCACAAACACCTTGAATTGCATCCAGAAACCAATAGGGAGCCAGTGCAGCTCGCGGAGAATTGGTGTAATGCGAGTGTATCTAGGTATACCCAAAATAGCTCGCGCGGCTGCATTCTGGACTAATTGTAGTCTCCGAACACTTCAAAGGTAGCCCCATGTAGGCCGCATTGCAGTAATTTAATCGTGAGGTGACAAGGGCATGAGTGACTGTATGAAGTACCGCCTGATCCAAATAGGGTCACAATTGGTGCACTAGGCGAAGCCTAGTCACAGCAGTTATATGGTGGTCTAATTTTAGCTGTGACTCAGGTAGGACATCCAGATTGTGTACCCATTCTGAGGGGGTCAATTTATCTCCATCCAGAACTAAGGGTGGACAGTCAGTATGATCTTTAGGAGGCAATACTCAAAGCCACATGGTCTTTTCTGGATTAAGTCTGAGTCTGTTGACTCCCATCCAGGCCCTAACAGCCTCCAGGCATCGGCACATCATGTCCACTGCTTCATTGAATTTGCGTGGGATGGAGATATAAAGCTGTGTATCATCAGTATATTGCTGATATTACCCCAAATAGTTGAATGATCTCACCCAGCGGCGTCACGTAGATATTGAATAGCAGGGGAGAGAGGACCAAGCTCTGAGGTTCCCCGCAGACGAGGGGCCTAGGGGTCAATCTTCGTCCTGTCAATCCTGACTGAACGACCAGAGATAGGATAAGAACCAACGCAGAATGGTGCCACCTATTCCTAGTTCTCTTAATCATCTTAGAAGAATACCATGGTCGATGATATCGAAGGCCACTGAGAGGTCATGTAGTACCAAAATGGAGGAGTGACCCTCATATCGTGCTCGCCAGAGATCATCAATGTGACCAGATCAGTTTCTGTGCTGTAGCCTGGCCTGAAACCCGACTGTAAAGGGTCTAGATAATCTGCTTCATTCAATGACCATAGAAGTTGCATTACCGCCACTTCTACAACCTTTCCCACAAAGGGTAGGTTGGAGACTGGATGAACGTTTTTTAGTTCTGCTGGATCCAGGGAAGGCTTCTTGAGGAGGGGCCTTACAGCTGCTTCCTTTAAAGGTTGCGGGAAGGACCCTTCACTCAGGCTCGCATTGATTAACGCCTGGATCCAGCTCCGTGATATCCCCCTGCTGGCTGAAACCAGCCAGGAGGGGCACAGGTTCAGCTAGATGCCTCCCTGTTCTTTGTTTGATTTTTGAATGTGAGGATACTCTGCTTTAGTACAGATTATGTCTAAGCAAACACTCTTGGGAACACTCTTATTTTTGAACAGATTATGTCAGGAGATGGTGCTGTTGTTTATCTGTTCTGTGGGAGCTGTCCTTTAATTTTTAACGATCTCTGCTCTTTGTTAAACTGGACAGGAAGGTGCCTCTTCTCAAGATCCAGGTGATTTCCTCCGTCACTAGCACTTTGTCCACGCCTGTGCTTGTTTGGAGGTCACCATCTTTTTTTCTGGTTGTTGTTTGTTTGTTTATTTATTTATTGTTTTGTTTAACAAAAACTTTTGCAAGTAGGGAAGGTGAAGTTAGTGGATTTGGCTGGCCCTTTTGTGACTGTTTTAGTTGGGAAACAGCTGCTGAAGCCAACTCACACTTCTACTGATGAGCTGAATATTTCCTGGTGAGCCATCTCTGTAGTGATGGAATCTCCTCTGATCAGCTGATCGTTCTGCCTGGGAGTCTGCAACAAGCTGGAAACACTGTTGCCGTCTTCACCAAAGAAGCGCCTGGCAGGGAGTCTTAAGATACAGTCAGCAGTCCCTGCGGAGATGGAGATCTCTGTACCCCGTAATTCCAGATCATACTTCCATTGCCCTGAGAGAAATACTAGGTCGAGTGTGTGACCCCTTCTCATGTGTTGGACCCTCAATTACTTGGGTCCAGTCCATGGTTACCATGGAGGCCATGAACTCCTAAGCACTCTCTGAGGATTCGTCAAGTGATGGCAGGTTGAAGTCCCTCAGTATCATAAGCCTAGGGAATTCCACCGCCAACCCAGTTATTGCTTCCAGTAGCATAGGCAGAGCTGTTGACACACAGCTGGGAGGCAGGTACATCAACAACAAGCCCAATTGAACCCTTGAGTCCAACTTCAAGAGGAGAGACTCGCACCCAACAATCTCAGAGGCAGAGATCCTGCAGAGAGAAAGGTTCTTCCGGACATTAGCTTCCACTCTGAGTGTGACATCAATCCAGATCCATGCCTACTGAGATCGGGGGGGGGGGGGCGGAAGGGGTGCACACACTTTTGTGAGTGACAGCCCATGACTCGCTCGCACAGGTTGGGGACCCCCCCCACCATAGAGTATACACCCTAGACTACTCTAATAACATGCACAACACTGCCATCTATTGGCTCTACTGCTGTAGTAGTTGTAACATGAGGACTATCTGTATATAATTTGTACAACATTCTATTAGTGAGCGTTTAAAATTGTGTGAGAACACACACATACCCCCCCGAAGGAATTACAACAGTCCCCCAATTACAAAAGTTGCAGCACCCACGGCAGTCATTCACCCTTATAACTGCAGAGGCACTGCAACATCCACCATCCTGTCCCAGCTCTCCACAGGCCCTGGTCTGCTAGCATCCCTGATTTATTTCCTACCCAGACCCCCATCCATAGCTTACAGAACATACTTTTTGAAGATCTTCAGAGTTCTAGAAAGACTGTTCCTGTTGAGTCTGGTGAATTGAGACAGGAGTCAACTTGAAACAACTCAACTCTTTATTAGTAGCTTTGACATCCAGCAGCCAGCTCACTGACAGCTTTCCTTTTTATACTGAAGGCTGTCAGTAAACTGACCAATCAGCAGCCAGAGTTTTCCCGCTTCAGCAGAGGCCCTGACTGAAGCCTTAAAGTTAATAGCAATAGTTAGAACACAACACTCCCACTGGCAGAGAAACGTATTCAGATGATGGTGATGTAAGAACATGAGATCTAATGAAAACATCTTTGTCACTAGAAAGAGCCTGGGCAGGGCCAAGCAGCCAATCAAATGGGAGCTTGCCTCCTTTTGTCTCATTGGGATGAACTTTGTGGTACAAGAGCAGCTGGGAAAGACCCCCAGCATCCAGTCCCTCTCCTCAAAGAATAAGGTGATCACTTTCCAGGTTCAGAGATCTGGGAATGGATAAGTGGGAGGCAGAGTTCGGGGCACATACTGTGCAGGAGCCCCTCTGTTTTGTAAGCTTTCTAAGGGGGTTGTGTATTTAACCTGCTTAACCCTCTTTCCTTGGAGCTGACTGGGGCTCCTTACGGGCAGAATGCAGGAGAGTGGCGGAGCCACCATCCGAGTCTTCTGAGCTTGGAAGAGGCTGGAAATAGCTTGCCACAATGGCTCTTTATTCAGCAAACTATATACATCCAGCAACCAACTCAGTAACAGTTCTCCCTTTTTTACAGGAGCTGTCAGTGAGCTAGCCAATCAGTGATCAGCATCTTCCTACTCAAAAGCAGGAACTGAGTGAAAACGACAGTGTTAATAATATACAACAGTCGGCTTGACATTGTCAATTCTCAGGCAGCTTCTCTCTGAGATGGGTTTTTGAATCCAAGCTTCAGCTGACTCCCCCAGCTAACCAGTGTCCCTCTGTGCATTGCTATTTCAGAAGGCTTCTCTGAAGGAGGAAGTGTTGTCCTACTGAGGATGTGGATCTGACTGACCTTTTGCAAGGTATCCAGTCTTATTTCTTTCAGAAAGACTCAGGAGAAGAGAGTGGGGCGTCAATTGCAGAGAATACTGGATAATGATCTCTTTGATTCAAGATTCCTCAGACTGGGGCATTAAAACTTGTAAAAAACCCCAAAACCTTGTTATGCTTCGTGAAGGGATGGCTTTCTCACGCTGTAGTATTGTTTGTGTTGGTTCCGATTGCGAAAGAAATAAGGCTGGAAACCTCAGTGAATCACAACAGTTTATTGACAAAGTAACAACAGGAATTGTAGCCAGCAACAGGCTGGTTATTCTTACAAATCTTTATAGTATATTGGGCTGGTGCAACAGCCAATCAACAAGGGAACCTGGACAGTCTCCGAAATGTCTGAGCAGTTGGGAGGGGGGAAACAGCTCCCAACATCTGCTGACCACTTAATTAGGTCAGATAGCCAGGAACCTCGCTTGACCAGCAGACTCCTAGGATCCAGCAGTTTGCATGCGAGTCCAATGTTTCCTTGGGCGACAATGAATACACCAGAATGTCATCCAGATATAACACCATGAAGGTGTCCAATATATCCTGGAACACATTATTCAGGAGATGCATGAACACGGGAAGGGTGCTTGTGAGCCTAAAGAGCACGACTGTATTCAAAGTGTCTATATTGGGTGTGAAAGGCCATTTTCCATTTGTTCCCCTAGTGGATTCTCACTAGGTTATATGCCCTCCGCAAGTCCAGCTTCGTGAAGAGAATCATCCACCTTAGCCGCTCCATGAGTTCCAGAATGAGCAAGAGTGGGTATCGGTTCTTGATGGTGATGGCATTGAGCTTGCGGTTGTCACAGCAAAGCCTCAGTTCCCCCAACTTTATGAAGAGAACTGGGCCCATCAAAGGGGGGAAGGTCAATGGATGGATGAAACCCTTCCTCAAGTTTTTGTCAATGAAGTCCTTAAGGCTGTGATGGAATAAATTTGCCCTACTGGGAGCATTCAAAATTAAGTCTATGGGGCAATCATACAAGAGGTGAGGAGGAAGTTGCTTGGATTCTCTCTCACTGAACACATTGGCATAGTCCGAGATCTCTGATAGAAGGTCCAGGGCAAGATTGGGAGGCTCCTCCACTGCGCACACCTGTAACTAACAGGAGCGGCACTTCTGGATGTCTAAAAGGATCGTGCCCTCCAACTACATGATCTTCAGGTCATGCGCCTGGAGCTATTCCAGCTCCAGCATGATGGGGAAGTGGGAAGTGGCCGCCAAGTAGAATTCCAGTTACTCCATTTAGTTGTCCATGCACATCTGGAGTGGAGTGGTAGCAGCTGTCACGGGTTCCGACCAGAGAGGTTAGCCATATATAGTCGCCACCAGAACAGCAGGAACAATCTCATGCAGCGGAATTTCTCATTTTGCGACAAATGCCAAGTCCATAAAGTTCATGGTGGTCCCCATATCCACCATAGCCTGTGCTTGCCCCTTTGCCCTGTCAGGCCATGTCAATTTCACAGCAACCCCCAAATGCCAGGTCAGCATGTCTCAAGACTGCTGGATTGGGCCTGCCAACACAGTCGTCCAACCTTGTGAGCCTCCTAGGTCAGACTCTTGGAATTTCCTGATAGCACATGGCTTTTCTTAGCTGGGCATTTGGCAGCCAAGTGCCCCCCCCCCAATGCAAACACAGTCTCTCCAGGCACCAACTCCTTGCTGATAGTGGGATAAAGCCGGGCTCCTCCCGCTTGCATAGGTTCTTCAGGAGGGAGCAACCCCTCCCGGGGCCTTGCCAGCAGGGATGACTGTCCTCTGTCTCTGTGCCCTCTGTTGCTGAAGCCGCTCACCAATATGCAGATGGGCATGGGCAGTACTGTAAGTCTGTTCGGGCCAGTTCATCAAGTCGTTCCAATGACAAATCCCCATGGAACTGGTCAGTGGGAGCCTCTTCATTCTACCACGCGTCCTGGCTTACCAGTTGGAGATCGCTGATATATTCTGCAACCAGTCAGCGACCCCGTTTCAGCTCTCGTAAGTACTGGTTGTTTGAGCTTTCACAGAGTCCTTATACATTGCCTTCAACTGGGTGGAGAACCCTACATAAATTGTCCAGGAGCAGACTGGCCTGCATAAACAGCAGGGTTGCTCACTAAGCTGGTCAAGAAGCTAATGACAAATCTCACCTTCTCAGTCTGTCGGAAGAAATCCGTCACTGCCCTAAGAATGCAGGGAACTGATCCAAAGTTCCATCAAACTTGTCAAGTATGGATACCAGGCATTTCCGACATGGGTGCACTGGAACTGCTGCTTGTATTTGAGCCAGCTGCACGCAGCTGCTCCATCCTTACACAAGGTCAACTTTTGCTGGGGAAAATGTGACTGGAACAAACTTGTGCTCCCCTCCTCACACATATGCACAGTGAATAGTTCAAGGTTTTTATTCAACCCCACTTCCAACCCCACTTCCACGAGCAGCAGTTTAAAAAGTAATCAACATTTTGAGCAGTTTTGATTATCAAGCTCACCACGGCATGAACTCTGGGCAAGTCTTAGTCCAACAAAATGCAAGCTTAGTCCAAAGACCAGTGTGAAGCCCAAACACGAGATCACAGGTCAAGATGCATGAAACACATGGCAAGAAATGACACATTTTTTTCAGCAACGCCCCAGCAATCCTCTTGGGTCAGGATTAAATAGGCAACCCTGGTATGTCTCTTCACCATGGGCAGCATTGCAAGTACCTGGCCTGTTGTTCCTGTCTCCTCTCTTCCGTGCACATCCTTGAATCGGGAGTGTTAGAAATGCTGTATATAGCCCTATAGAACAGACATCTGAGTTGTAGCTCCTGAGTCGACACACCATGCCCGCAAAGATGAGGTGAAACTTTTGGATTGAAAAACATCTGAAGCAAAATCAGTTTCTTCACACTTTTGACCTTTAGTAGCTTAGTTTGATTTTGCATTCTATCTTTTCAGATTCTACAATCTGCTTTTAAATGGCCTTGTTTCTTGCATACAAAGCATTCATATGTTTCTTGCTACAGACTCTGCAACAGAAGCTCCATCACTATTAATGCTTTCTGTTTTACTCATATTCATCCACAAGCTTTCCCTTAACATATTCCAATGTCAGTTCATCATCTCTACGTGCATTAAATGCTGTAGCAAGCGTTTCATAACTTTCTGGTAAACCACAAAATAATAGTGCTGCGACATCAAAATCTTTTATTTTTTTCTATGCCTTTCAGCTATTCAACCATTTCCAAGGTGTGCCTTATGTAATCCTGCATAGACTGGTCTTTCGTCGGGTTGGTTTAGTATAGCTTTTTAATCAAATACAGTTTATTGCTGAGATTAGCTCTTTCATGTACCTTTTGTAAGTCTTCCCACATTTCTTTCGCAGTTTCACACTTATATACGAGGTGCGATCATTAAATTCTCAGACTAGTCCCATAAAATGAAATAAAATTATCTGATTTAAATTTGGCTGCCATCCCCTGCAAAGTAGTCCCTTTGGGCAGCTGTACACTGATCCCAACAACTTTTCCATTTTTGGAATGCCTCCTGGACGCCGCATTTTTCAAGCCTGTCAAGCACCTTCTGTGATTTGCGTTGGATATCCACCACCGTGGCAAAACGGAAACCCTTCAGCTTCAATTTCATCTTTGGAAAGAGAAATAACAATTTGTCTAATTTTTACAACATTTTCAGTGGTGTTGAGCATGTTTTGTTGAGCCTCTCGACCTCCAGCAATCTTCCATTGTTTCTGAAATTCAAAACACCTCGCCCAACTCATTGCTTCATTCCCGTTGCTGGATCCTAGGAGTTTGTAAGAATAACCAGCCTGTTGCTGACTACATTTTCTGTTTCTACTTTGTCAATAAACTCTGTTGCGATTCACTGAGGTTTTCCAGCCTGCTTTCTTTCGCGATCGGACCCAACACCGTAAGCTTGCTTCAACATTCCATGGGTTTCAGTTTGCAATTTTCCGAGCTTCACACAGAATTTGAAGCTAGCTCCCTGCTCCAATTTTGAGTCCATCATGATTTCACAAATGTGTGGATGCACGTGCTAACTAAAATGTCTATAACACAGGACTTTAATGAAGAGAGTGCTTTGAAGCTTTGTGTAGCTTCTCAAGGTCATTATATATCACTGCTGTGCACATGGCAATCCATTCCCCCTCAGTGAGTACAGTCTCGGAATTTAATGATCGCACCTCGTATATGTATGATTTGATTTTCTACACTGAGATGGTGCTCTGAGCTTTCTGATCTTTATCCACTCATTGGAAGGATGTTCTGGCCTAACTTCATTTATACATCTTTTTTTTTTTTTAAACCTGATTTTTTTTTTATTAGGTATAATTCCAGAAAAATTTGATAAGCAATATATATACTTAAGCAATATGTACATATTTTTTTTTATAGAAAAAGTTTTTATTGGATAACAATAAACACAATTATAGTTTAAAATATGTGAGATTTTCAGT
>JANHFO010057705.1:0-10400 GCA_032468095.1 Pareas carinatus
GAGGTCGTGAGATCCTTGTGGTTCTCCTTGGCTCTACAGGACTATGCTTGGGAGTAGACTGATATCTAGCCTCCCCTGTCGAGGTCTCCCTTTCATCATCTTCCTCCCCCTTGATGGAAACAGATGACTGATTTGTGTCTGACTCACTGTCAGTGCTGGCTACATCCTTATCTTCACTGGTATGTGGTGTCACCTGGGAGTCAATAGTGACAGTATCCTGTCCTATCCTGTCCCATCCCATATGTTCCATGAACTTGGCACTGATGCTGTGATGGATTCTATTTGTCCCTGGTTCATAGAACCTGAACGATCGATAAACTCTGGTGAGATGACCCCGTTTCTCGCAGCATCTGCAGATGGTGTCTCTAAAACAGCATGTCGCCCTTGGTGAAACCCTCCGCAGCTGGAACAATATTTTTTTGCATCAGATTGAGGTTTGGCAAACCTCATTTATTTCTTCCTCTGAGTCCACATTCTCATTTTCACAATTTAATGTATGGTTTCAGAAGATCTTTCAGTGATAGAAGATCTGAGTAATCTTTGTTGTGCTTCTGCCACATTAGATGATGTTTCCGTGACTCTTGCTTCATCTAATGCGATGCGCAGTGTCAGGTTGGGATTAGCTAACAGTCTGCGCTGCCGTCTCATATCCCTGATTCCAAAAATAATTTGGTCCAATAAACTTTCATCCAAGTTAGAGAATGCACAATGGGTTCCAGTTTTTCACAAGGCAGCAATAAATTAATTAATAGATTTCCCCCCTCTCGCTGGACTCGATGTCTAAACCCGTGATGCTTTATGAAGGAACAGGGGCGTAATGAGCCTGCAGGACATCCTTTAAGTCCTTCCAGGGAATGGTTTCATGCATATTTGGTTTGACTAGCGATCTAGCCAAATCAAAAACCTTGTGGCTGCAATTATTTAAGAATAGCATCTTCCGATGTTCATCATTTAAATTTGAAATTTTGTGTGAGAGAATGAAGAAGTTGAAATGCGACATGAAAATTTTCCATGTTTCTTTCGTTGGATCAAACAGGGGTGGCAGGTGGATGGTCAACATCACAGTGACTTTAAGTCCTGAGTCCTTGTCCTTGAATCCCACCTTCATTGCCACATGATGGATTCTCAAAGGAACAGGCAGGATGCAGGAATTTATGCAGGAAAATGTTTTAATAACAGCACGCAGCAACACAGGTTCAAACAGTCACTCCACACTGGCATTCAACCTAGCACACCTTTAAATATAAGCACTCAAAAGAATTCTGCCAATCAGGACAGCTCAGTCGGCAGCTTGACTGTCTGCTCTTAACATGGGTGGAAAGGAAGGAACTAATTAGCTATCTCCAGCAGCTGATCATCCAGCTCCAGATCTAGCAAGCTGGAGAAGATCACAAAATACAAAAACCTACAGATAGGAATAGAACAACTGTGACAAAGGCAAGCAAGGGTAATCCCAATAGTCAGAGGTGTCTTCCATCTGTACTGATATCTGTAAAACCAACAAACATTCACACCTGCCTATACTAGATCCTTGGTAAGGACTCGATAGGTAGACAAAAATGCCAAATGTTTGAACATCTGGCAGGCTATGCGATGAACCATAACAATAATAATAGTAAAAAGCAAAAATATTTTATTGATTGCTTTTATTTTTCTTTCAGCAAAGCATTTATACGGAGGAAAATAAGAATCTCCTGCTAAATGTCCATCCTGTTGTTATTTAAGTCTGATGGATTGTCTTGCAAAAGGTTCCATCTACGATTTGGTTGCCATATGTTGAAGTACTTTAATGTCTTATTTTTTCTAGCCTGTTCAGTACACCATGCACAGAGCAATTGTAGCATTCTAAATAGATTCACATAGACAGTTTTGCTTTGCTTCCACCAACAAAAGAATGATAGGGGGCAAGGGTAGCTGAATGCAATTTTTTTCTTATTATTCTGTAAGTACGTACATATTGTTTTACCTCAATGAAGAACTTTTTAATCAGTTTTTAATCATGCCACCACCACCCCAGAAAAATTTGATCTTGTTGTGTTTTTCCATTTCCACAGCTACTGACTCCTGACTGAGATGCAAAATTTGTTTTCAGTGGAAGCAGCTGTTACCGCTATGATACAATCATATTCAAAGAAACAGCAAAATTCTGGGCTATCAATTCCGCCATGACTAGAAAAATGGGTTACTTCATGACATCTTTCAGGACAAGGTGGACTGAACCATATACATTTAAGATTCTTGCCCTTCCACTTGGCATGATTGTAATGCTGAAAATAGCAGTCCCTGGTGAAGAAAAATTAATAAAACTACAAGCAGTTATTACCACACTTTTTCTCTGATAAAATGCCAAAGAGTTTTGATAATCTTTCTTGGTAAATTAAAATAGAAGCATCTGCAGCTGTATTTAAAAATAAATAAAAATGTCACAGATATAGAAGCACATAAAAAAACCAGGGCTGGACTTTGTTCAAGTTGTGGACAGCAGTCATTTTTTGAATCCCTCAGCCCCCCGCTTCCCAAGATAAAAAAAGTATTGTACAGATGTATGCAGTTTTAAATGGCTTGGCAAAATATACTCAGGAAGAAGGGAGAAAGAAACAGATAGTAATGGGATTATATATGTAAATGTAAATGCATATGTGTGTATATATGTATTGTTTATGTATGTATGAGGTATAATGATTAAATTTCCAGAGTAGTCCTATAAATTTAAGTAAAATTACCTGATTTAAAATTGGCTTCCAACCCCTTCAAATGGAAATTCACCTGGGCAGCTGTTCACCAATCCTAGGGTTTCTTCCATTTTTTGAAATGCAGCCTGGAAGTCGCATTCTTCAAGCTTGTCAAGTACCTTCTGCGATTCACATTGGATATCCTCCACCATGTCAAAATGGCAACCCTTCAGCTTCAATTTCATCTTTGGAAACAGAAAGAAGTTGCAGTGGGACAAATCTGGTGAATACTGAGGATAAGGAATGATGACCATGTGGTTAGGGCACAAAACTGGTATGGCAATATTTTTTTATTTTATAAATGCGTAGATGCACGTGCTAACTAAAACATCTGTACCACAAGATTCAATGAAGATAGTACTTTGGCATTTTGCTGAACGTGCATGACGTTCCCCCACAATGAGTACAATCTCATAATTTAATGATCGCACCTCATATGTGTGTGTGTGTGTGTGTGTGTGTGTGTGTGTGCATATAGTCTCTCTCTCTCTCATTCTTCCCTCCCTCTCTACCTGCCTCCTTCCCTCTCTCTCTCTCCATTTCACTTTCTCAATACATACGCATATACATATGCATATACATTCCCAGATTGCCCAAAATATTTGAAATTAAAATACAGATTGTATTATATTAAAATATGTCATCATTTCTTTCCTTTGTTGTCATTCCAAAAGGGGAGAACCATTTGTTCATGTATCTTTGGAATGCAACTGTTATCACCATCATGGTCATCTCAATATGTGGTTCTTCAACAGAAGCTTAGTGCTATTACATACATTGACAGAAGTTGTACAAATAGAAAAAAAATTCTCTTTACTAAGTCTATAGAATAGTGGACACTACAAAGAATTGTTTCCCAAGTCAAAGATTTTATAGAACATCTATATGCAGTGAGGGAAATCATGGAGAGATAAACAAGTTTATTTCAGTTCTTTTCTTTCAGCAAAGTTTAAAAAAACAGCTCTGCTTAAACTGTTAAACTGTTAATCACACAAAGAATTCCAGGTTGTTAGAAATCTAACATATTTAGAGGGCACCAAGATAGAGTTGCTTGTCATACTGATTATTCATCTTAGTCTCAATACAGTTTAGTCAATTGTTCACAGCTTCCGAATTTAATAGGGCAAGAACAAAACTCAAAAGTAAATAGTTGTGATAAATTATTGGAACAATATCAGTATAATGTCTAGATTAAACAGGCTGTGGTATAATAATAGGTTATTTAATGCTGAAACGTTTAGTTCAATTTATTAAAATTTATTAATTACTTCTGCAAAGTAATTGTTTTCTACCATCATGATATCACACAAGTTGCTGTAACTGCTTAGTGTAAGTATGGCAAAATGTTACATTGATGAATAATACTATATGCTACAGTATTTTTTTATTCATTTTGTAGTCTTTTTAGTTGCTAAATCTTTTTCTTTATGAGTGACTAATATAGAACTGTAGATGCTATTTTCATCTTTGTAAAAATTGCACCTCTTGTTTTAAAGTTACATTCTGATTGTTTGGTTTTGGGGGTACCTTCAAATCAATGTGATTACTGACAGTTTTCTTGGCATGATATGGTTTACCATTGTCTCCTCCCCAGAGCTAATAGAGAAGCCCAAAGTCACTCAGCCTAAAGTAGAACTAGAAACTCACAGCCTACCACTCTCTGTACTTGAGCCTCAACGACTATACTAAATTTTGTAATGGACCTACTATAGGTCCAGTGCCTTTTTGTTTTTTACATGCCAACTAAATAGAGTTTGATAATGTGAAGAAATTATATTTTGTTTTTATATAACTAGAAGCCACTAGCAGAATACCTGTCAGGTAGAATCCCTTTGTTCCATCGCTCTGACCTGCATGGCATTGGCTGCTCCTGCTTTCTTGCTTCACATCTTCTTTAGCTTCTCCTCCCTGAACGCTGACACTGTCACTAAGTGGATCATTCCAAAAATTTACATCAATTCTGTCCAGTTTTGTTCTGCAAAATTAGCAGATCTGAAAATGACTTTTTCTCCATCGCTAAAGTGATAGCTCTTTGAGCCTGGCCCATAGTGCATTGTTGAAAACTTGTTGGCATGAATTCTGAACCTGACCTTCTTATAGCTGTTTCCAAACTGTTCCCATTGGCTGATCTATTACTATGCAATATTCTAGTTTATGAATATTCAAACAAATTCATATATATATATAATACTAGCTTTTTGTACCCATGCTCTGCTACAGGTTTTGTTCTTGCCCTATTAAATTTGGAAAAGATCAGCTTAGCGCTTTCTGCTGACCAGCTGATTTAGCATGTCTCCTTCTCTCTCTCTCTTTCACCCTCCCCTCTCTCTCTTTCTCCATCTCTCTCCCCCTGTGCCAGCTTCTCCATATCCCTCCATCCCTTCCCTCTCTGTCTTTCTCCTTCTTTGCTTCTCTCGGCGGTGCTCCACAGTGCTAAAGTTTTTTTCAGGCTGGATAACCCCGTTCCAAAAAAAACCTGTAGCACTTTGGAGGACAGTCTATAACAGCACCACCCACCTGATTTAGTTTGTGCCATGTTCAGCTGATCTGCTGTGTTATCGGAAGTCCTGGGAAGGCGGGGACATCCTTCAGAAGTTAGCGCATGTGCAGTGTATTGGTTAAATGAAAATGTTTAAACCAGCATTAACACGTTACATCAGGTGGCTGGTGGCAGCACTAATCCTAGCAGTTGATCAGCGCATTTTTTTTCATTCCAAAGTAACCACATGCGCAGTGTGTTGGTTAAATGAAAATGTTAAAACCTGCGCTAACATGTTACATCAAGTGCCTGACTGCAGAGCTAAGCCTTGCAGCTGATCAGCGATGTTTTTAATTGACTTCCCCCAGCCAGCTGAGTGTTCTCCTGCCAGCTTCAAGCTCTTCCGCCCATGCTGCCGGCACGGAGAAGAAAAGGTCTTCAGTGGCTTGTTCCACCAGGAGCGAAGAAGAGTGTTTTACTGCCAACTCTCCCAGCCATGGGGCTTGAGCTGACTGGAGTATGTACCATCGAGATTGACTGGAGCCAGGACCTGATAGATGACTTCAGGTATGTGTTCACCGAGGAACTGGGCAAGTACCGGGGCACACCAATTTCCCTAAAGTTGGACCCATTAGTGGCACCACATAAAGTAAGGAGGGTTCCCTTTGCCTTTGCAGCCTAAAATTGACAAGGAATTAGATAAACTGATCAGGCAGGTTGTGTTAATCTCTATTGATCATTCTAAATGGGAAACCCCTCCACCCAGCTGAATGTTTTCCTGCCAGCTCTCCCGGCCATGTTTCCTGTCGGGAGCAGAGGCTTGTCAGGTGGCTTGTCCTGCTGGGAGTGGAGGCTTGTCCCATTGGGTGGCCTCCTCCACCCAGTTGAGTGTTCTCCTGTCAGATAAGGGCTGTCCTGGCCATGCCACAGGGACAGAGAAGAAGAGGTCTCAGGCAGCTTCTCCCACTGGGAGCGGAGGTTTCTTCCAGCAGAGCTCGGCACACAGTGGAGGCTTCTCCCGATGGCTTTGACCTCTCCCAGCCATGCCACCAGTATGGAGAAGCATAGCAGGCATTAAATTCTGCCGATCATCTTTGACTGTGTGAAGTAAGTAAGTGCATGCACAGTCATTCCATTGTCCGTGTAAGTGTGTGCACAGTGGGTTTTTCCAAAAAATGTTAAATAACTGTTAAAAATTAATATTCTGACAAATCCTTTCTTAGTGAGCGTCTAGATGGCAAGATCAAGGTGTGTAGCCAGTTTCATCTTTCTAATGTTAATGGTGTTAGCGAAATCGTGATGAGTCAGATAGTCAGTCAATGAATCTATAAATTTGATATTATAGATTTGATATTGTGGCTCAGTTTTCAAACAGTTAATTCAGAAATTGATAATTTTATTGTTTTTCATTTCTGCATATTTGCCAAAAAGCCCCTGTCACATATCACTAGATTTTTTTGTTTATTGCTAAAGCAATACATGACATACTATGCTGCTATAATTTAAACTATCCATAAGAGCATTTTTATTTGTTAGGTTTGATTAAATGCCCATTGTTGCTACTAAGATGTGCTTGAATCTAAAAAATTATTTTGTTGCACACTGATCTACATATCTGATATAAAATGCGTTCTTTGTTGTTATCTCAGTGGCAACAAGCCTTTTAAATGAAAACTGTTATTACATCACAGTGAGAAGTCAGAACAATCAGTTCTGAGATTCAAAGGAATCATTGGAAAATATAGCCAATTGAGTGAAACTGCAAAACTCCATTCAGTTGGGCACCTTTTTTACATCTCTCAAACTAGATGTGTAAATCTGTAACACTATGTTAGGAAACTAAGGCACAGATAGTTGAGATGATCAACCTACTTTTCCTCAGGTAGTATTTGTATCATTATTTAAGGTAGGGAGATAAATTATGACAGGCAAAACAATGAAGTCAAACAGATTAGCTTAAAATGATTCTACTTTACATTGGAAAATTAGTCTAACTGGAATATAGCATCCCATTTTTTCCTCAGCAATATTATTTTAAATTAAAATTACTAGTCAGAATCCAGAACCAGCACACCTCATTTGCCATGCCTAAGGGAACTTTGGTTTTGCATCTATTAGCAGTTCTCCCCCACTGGAAACTGAAGGAAGCTTAAAAGCTTTCCTGAGAACTGCAGGGTCTTCATTGCTCAGCATAAAGAAAAATCCTAACAGCTCTTCCCAAACTACTTTGGTATGTGTAAATCATAAAGTCTATATCTCCTAAATAATTACATCTAGGTCAGTAACTAAACAAATAGTTGCTGTTAATTGAAAAGGCTCTTTGAATCACATGCTTTCTCTAATTAAGAATGAAATCGTAATGAATGAATGAAATTGTTATTTCATTTGCTTTATGGCCACCCACCTCACCACCGCATTCAAACTATGCTAAAATGTATTTTTTTAATTTGATTTTTTAATCATCATTTTATAAGAGGCCATGGTGACTCATGTGGTTGGGATGCTGACTCAGAAGGTCATTGAGAGGACAACAGCTCAGAAGTTCTACCTCGAGAGCATGAGCCATATGACGGAATGAGTTCTCATCAATTTGTTCCAGTTCTTCCAACTTAGCAATTCAAAAGGATCCAAATATAAGTAGATAAATAGATACTACTTCGGTAGGAAAATACTGGAGACATAAAAGGAGTTCCCTCAGGTGTACTCCTGGGCAGAGGTGATGTCACCGGCTAATACTTTCAACCCAGATGTACCTTAATAGGTGCTTCCAAAATCAATGTTGGAGTAGTAGTATTAGTAGTAGTAGTAGTAGTAGTAGTAGTGGTGGTGGTGGTGGTGGTGGTGGTTGTGGTAGTAGTAGTAGTAGTAGTAGTAGTAGTAGTAGTAGTAGTAGTAGTAGTAGTAGTAGTAGTAGTATTGCTGATAAATAACTCACAGCAGCAAACATACCTAATACTTTTTCCTCCTTCTATTTTTCCCACAATAATCCTGTCAGGTGAGTTGGACTGAGAACAAGTCACATTCACTCAAGCGCTTGTCATTTCCTGCCTGGATTACTGCAATGCTCTCTACATGGGGCTCCCCTTGAACTGCACCCGGAGACTTCAGTTGGTTCAGAATGCGGCCACATGAGGGATTATGGGGGCCAGGGATCACGCCCATGTGACCCCCCTCCTATGCGAGCTGCACTGGCTGCCTATGGTCTTCCGGGTGCGTTTCAAGATGTTGGTTACCATCTTCAAAGCGCTCCATGGCTTAGAACTGAGGTATCTGCAGGAACGCCTGTTATCAACCAATATCTTCCAGTTCGCTACTACAGAAAGAGCCTCATCAGGGTGCCGTCAGCCAGACAATGTCGGCTGGCGATCCCCAGGGATAGAGCCTTCTCTGTGGCAGCACCGACCTTGTGGAACGAACTCCCCCAGAGATACGTACTATCTCTGATCTCCGGATCATTCAGTGTGCTCTTAAGACCTACCTTTTCATCCAGGCTGGGCTATCTTGATTTCCCACATGTCTTTTTAGGCTGGTTTTAATTGGATTTTAATTGGGGTTTTTAGCTATTTTATATTGGTTTTAACTTTTAATCAGCCGTCATTTAATTATTTTAATTGTGGTTTTAATGTGTGTATGGATATGTATATATATGTGTGTGTTTTTATGGCTGTTCAAGCCCTGAGTCTTTCAGGAGTAGAGCAGTATATAAATTCAATTATAAACAAACAAACAAATAAGTGGCCCAAAGTAACCCAACTGGCTTTCATGGCTAAGGTGGGATTTAAACCCATAATCTCCCACTTTCTAGCCTGGTGCCTTATCACTAGACCAAACAAAATAATCAATATGCATGTGATATTTATTATTTTTAAAGAATACAGAATTATTATAGTATGTTTGATTTCAGTTTGATTAGTGATAACGGGTCTGACCAAGAAAACAGAGGACTGAGTTCTAGACCTGCTTTAGGCATGAAGGTCGGCAAAGTGACTTAGGGTCAGTCACTCTTTTTTTCCTATTCATAAAGATTTTTTCCTCATATTAATTAAAATTATGTAGTTTCCAGCAGGCATACCATTTGGGTGTTTGAAAAAGTTTTTTTTTCCTTTTTTCCTACATTGTACATAACACTTATACCATCAATTTGAGTTTAATCATATCTTTTGTTACTGCCTAAATTTTTTTAGTCACACTTTATTTAACTTTAATTACAACAGTTCTTTCTATCTTTTATCATATTTCATTTATATATTTTTTCTAATCTCACTATTTGTAACAGTTTCACAATAAAAACCTTCATAAAGTGTTACATTCCAATCAAATAATAGCTTTTATTGTACTCTTATTTCTATGTCAATTCTTATTTTTCTAATATTTCATTGAAGTTCTAACCCCCCCCAAATTCATACATTATTTATAAAATTTCTACCATCCAGTATACCCATAAAAACCCTTGTAAAGATATAATATACTATTATTATTACTTAGGTTTATCTTTAATAACATTTCCTTCCAATAAGTTCCAATTTCACATATTGTTTGTAATTTTTATAGCAACAATTCTGATCAGTTCTGTCTACTAATCATACTTTCTACTATTCATACCTTCACATAATATCCATTTTGCCTATAATAATATTTCATTTAATATCTTCTCTCCATTGCCTTTTGGGGTAAAATTCTGTCCATCTTTACTTCTTCTTCGACTTACTTCCAGAAATCCTTGTTGTTGTTGTTGTTTAAGATTGTTCCCTCTAGCTGAAGTTCTTTTTAGGGTTCTTCTTCGGAGTTTCTTTAGTTTTTTGGTCCTTTTTTGAAAAAATATTCCTGGGTTTTTTTCTTCTTCTTTAAAATCTTCAAGGTCTTTTCATCTATTTTTTCCTCACTTTATCAATATTCTGTTCAGGCTCCCACAACCAAGCAATGATGATTGAGGCAACAGGAGGGAATGAAGAAAATGGTGGCGAGGACAGAGAAAGCAGAGATGGTGGCACTGACACCAAAGGTCGGATCCTGCCCGGTTGGAGGCAACAAGCAGATCGGGGACGACGGGCGACAGGAGGCCGGAGATGGAAGAAACAGCGATCTCCGGCAGCATGGCTTATTTCCAGTTCTGAACTGCCTACATGCTGGGGCAGCCTGAAAGCCCAGGGCCTTGATCCCCTCCTGGAACCAATCTGCCCTGACTAAAA
>JANHFO010057736.1:0-10399 GCA_032468095.1 Pareas carinatus
CAAACTCGAGGAGAGACCCGCTGCAGGCAGGAGCATGAGTGGCGGGTGAGCGCCCTGCCGCCCCGGAGAAGTTGCCTGGGCAACTGGGAAGCACCCCACTGACCCCGGAGAAGAAGCCGAAGATGGGGAAGCATCCCACCGCTGGCGGAGAAGCCGAAGGTAGGTGAGCATGTTCCCTGAGGGAAGGACGAGCATTGCCGGTTGGGTATCACAGGGGGCCTGTTGTAGTGCTGGCATTTTGCAATACATAAGTGGACTTTGGGTTGCAGTTTGGGCACTCGGTCTCAAAAAGGTTTGCCATCACTGGTCTAGATCCTCTCCCTAGGTTATATGTTTATTTAGTGCTGAACAAAGTGCTTCCCATAAGGCTGGAAGAACTCTGAAGGTAACTTGAAACAAGTATAAATACATTTCCACTAGTGACATAACAGGAATATAGCCACTCTAGATAAGATACAGAAATCACAAAAATGCTTATGCACACACCCACTAGGTTTTCAGCCTTGGTCTCTTATCAGAATTTCCGGGTCTCTTACGTCTTGGACTTCATTTTTGTCATTTCAACACAAAATGACCAAAAACTCCTGACCAACTATCAGAGTTGTCAGAATCTTGATTAGCAATGCCTCAAATTACAACTGTGCATACATATAATCATAATTCCTTGCTCAATTATGGTTGTAAGTCATGGAATACCACTATATTTTTGAGCTGATTTAATAAATATTAACATGTAACAAATCTCATTCTGCAGCTTCTTTGGAAGGTGTATGAGAATATCCTGTGTTGTGAACTCTACGGCTTTATTCCTTATGCTGTTGTTTCAGTTCTTTGTGTGGCTAACTGCAATGTACAAGCCACGACAGGCACTCTGGTTCTTAAATACTGTAGTGGTTGTTCACGTATGAGGTTTGCCTTTAAGGGTCAATTAGAATCACTCACTCAGCATCAAGATGTTCAAACCTATGTCTCAGTGGCAAATGTTTTAAACCTGCTGTTCTTTGGATTCAGATTGAATTCAGCAAATCAGACTACAAGACAAAAAAAAAGTCAGCAACCACCACAAATCACCTTAAGGCATAATCATATTGCCAGTGACAATATCATCAATGCATCAAGATCCGAACTTGTTCCTCAACTCCCGGGCTGTTTCGTTTGTGAAAGAAATCACCAAAAGTTTGTTTGTGACAAAACACCAGCAGGATCTTAGGAAGGAGATCAAAATCAACAGGAGGAAACTTAGAGGTAAGACCCACCTCCTTTGAACATAGTTGTGATGGTGCCCAAAAGGGGTAAGACTTCCATCGCAACACTCCATCCACTTTCTTGCTAGCTGTGTCCCTATTCCCCAGCTCCTGCAGACACTACTGGGTCCATAATATAAGCTCTATTACATTTTCAAATTACATTTTTTTGAGTTTAAAGTATATAATTTTTCTAAAATGTTTTGGATGCATTTATTATAATGCTCCTATGGTACTGTGTCCTAAAATGAGCATTTTTGTATGCACAGATAAAGCTAAGAACCATATCACAAATTCTAGAGGACAATGTGATCCAAATGATTATTTTGCTCCATTTAGTGCATTGGTTTGATACATGTGAATTGGTTAACCATAATTAGCGTTTCCTTGCAAATTCTACCCCTTTCTCCCACATTCTCCAATCATATCAGTTGCTCTCTTGGCAACTTCAGACTTTTGATATCATCCAGATGTTTTGGATCAACACCCATAATTCCCAGTCTTCGTGGCCAAAGAAATAAGTTACTCCTCTTTCAAAACAGAGAAAGTGTCAAGTGCGGGAGATCAGGAAATCCAGACAGTTCAAATTAACATACGTTTTTTTGCAAGCTTAAGCTCTCTACAAGAATATGAATTACTAACGTTCCAAGCAAATTAGCGGTAGATAAGAGTCAATGGAATTCAAGATGGGCTGGATTTAGATCTCTTGTGGGCATGAAGGGACTCAAGACTGATGATGCATTTGACCCCTCCCTCAGGCTCAGCCTGGCCATCTCATACAGAACACCTAACCAGGTTCACACCTTTATATGTATATTTTCTTCACATAATTGAATTTGCTATCTTACCAGTTAGCCAATTTAGTTTCACATGAGTTTAAGCGGGAGACTATGAAATCACAATAGCCGGATTCATAGGATTTAAAAAATATCTTATTTCTAGATATGCATAAGACTCCTTCCTTATCTCCTGCCCTTATTAATAGGGCTAATACCCAGAAGAGAGGTAGAATACACATTTAATACATTTCCAATATGGAACATATTTATTTTTGTGGCTTTTCTATTATTTTTAACAATAATTTGTATTTGTTTTATAAACCACCCAGTCTCCTGAATTGAATCAGCATATAAACAGGAATAAATAAATTAATTCTACTACTAGGCATTATTTTTTATTGTTCTCAACTTCCCCTCTCAGTAATTAACTGGGTTAGCAAATAGTAGAAAGCATGCCCCCAGAATGCCAATGGCCACCTGTCATCCTATCATTGGCCATAATTATTCCCAATCCTTGTTCATTTTTTCCAAGATCAGCTTCCTTAATCACACTGCTCAGTTTTGAAAAAGCACTAGTCTACATAATTCTCAGGTGATGAGTTTGCTTAAATAAAAATCCAGTTGCTCTTTACAACATATAGTTTTGTATGGAGTTCTAATTAATGACATGGACAAATGTTCTGTTAAGGTGGAGGAAAATGATGATAGATAGATAGATAGATAGATAGATAGGTCTGTGATGGAAACATAATTATTGCCACATTATACCATAACTAGGCAATGCATCAGATTTTTCCATTACTACTTGCGCATGCACTCGCATCATAGTCACCCATAATATGAGAGCATAGATTACTTACTCCATATTCAAACAGACTATCCCCCTCCCTCTTTTCTGTCTTAAAGATGTTAGTCAAACTTTTTATCCCTAGATTCCGAAAAGTACAATGGTTTCCAGGGGAAATCCGCTTTCCTTTTGGTGTCTTCTTCTTTCTTGGAATGCAGCAACGATCTACCATTATCATATATTTGTTCTCAGTATATGTAAAACAACACAACACAATGTGATACTTTATTTACCCTGACTAAATAAGTAACTCCCTTCCAAATGGTCTATATTTGTGTATTTCCCTTGGCTGCCTTTCTATCTTAAGGATAATAACACTTCCTCTATCCCTAGACTATGAAAGGTGTCTTCAGGTTTTAGGGGACTCACAACTACAATAGTTCTCTCTCTGATTCCTACACTACTCCAATGTTATCCCTAGATAAGCATAACACCAGAGTTAACAATTTATCCCCCCCCCACTATTGGGATAAGAAAAAACCCACACAGGTCCATGAACTATCAGTCCTCCCCAAAAAACAATAAAAAGAAAAAAATGGAAAAAGGCAAAAAAAGCCAAAAAAAAAATAAATCTACTGTCCAGAGTCCAAAGTCACAGTTCACTGCAGCAGGCGGGTCCACTGGTCCTTCCATTCTGGAACCTTCCAGCCGATTCATTTGTCAGCACACCTGGCAAAGGCCTTCCCAGATAAGATGTATTTTTCATCTCTCCAAGCTTTTATCAGAACCCGGTCACTGCTTTTTCTAGTTGGGCATCTGGAAATTTGAAGGCATCAACGGGTCTTATGACCTTAAACGAGATAAAACACTGGGACAGACTCTGTATATTGTATAGTTTCTCCCTAAACATAACATCTTTGAATTCTATTTCAAAATTCATTCACAAATATCTTCCATGAAAGATTTCCCAAATATCATTACATATGATGACAATTCCACATCAGGCCACAGTCTTTGGCCTTATTTTACTTTTTATCAAGATTAGAGGCAAACATTTCATCCCAAGGCAATTGGAGCTTCAACATTAACATTTGCTCTAGCCTCTTGGCTCTCAGATATCTGTGTCAACCTGTGTGACATTACCAATAAATCCCTGATTACTATTGCTCCATCACATGTTGTAAAATGTGTACCTTAATTGCTATTAATTGCAACAATTACCCGTTTTAAGTGATCATCCATTCAAAAGTATTCATCTGTTCAATTGAGCATTAGCCTTTGCATCTGGAAAGGCTTCCATTCAATTGATCAAGTGATTAAGTGATTACCACTAATAGATATTTCAAAATCTCTATTTCTGGCATTCTAGTATAATCCACTTGCATTCCACTTGCATTCCACACAATCACCACATTGCATCACTTCTTGCATCACTTCATTGTTCACTTTGACACAATATCCAAAATATTTGCATAGTTATTGTAAACATGCTTTCACATAAGTTATCAATTCTTACTATAACTATTATTGCTTATGTTCCTCAGTGCACCACTTCATTAATCTATACTAGACTTCTCCTAAGAGAAGTATTCACTATTTGTAATCAAACCTCTATCATCTGTCTATGCACTGTCTCTATGTTCATCGGAACGCAGAGTATACATTCCACAAAATTCCACAAAATTCCTAAAAACTCATCCAAAAGTTTTATTCCCTCTCCAGACACACTATTCCCTTAGGAACCACTGATTTATTTACAGCACAGCAAGACCTTGCAGCCTTGCACTGTGAATAGATCTGCCACAGATCTTAGAAATCCATCTGAAAAAAAATCTTATTAGAAAAAGCAATTCACATAAAAAAATCTTGTTGAAAAAAATCAACTAACCTCTTTCATTATACAAACCCTGTCTCCATTCAAGGTATGGGAAAAAAATTCCGCAAAAATCGCTTTTGCCAGTTCCTTCATGGCTTGTATAAAACAAACAAAACAACAAAAAAATTATTTTTTGCACACCCGTGCCAGCCATCCTAACCATCCTAATTCTCCCAGCAGTTCAGCAATCCGAACTTTATCAGAATATTCTTTCAAAACTTTCTTAGCTATTTCCCCAAAATATAACTTCCACTAATTCTCAATCCCCTCCTGATGAGAAAACCAAACTTTCCTGAGACCATATTCTCATAATCTAATCTCCTAGACTCAATCAGCCCTCCAACATCAGGACTATTCCACTACTAAAAAATCCTCTTAAAAGTAAAAATAAATTTCCATAGAGTCAACATTTCAATGCACAAAATGCAAAGACTTAATTCACACTACATTACTTCCTAAAAAACCCTACTCATTTCAGCTCCCCCAGCTCACATCTGAGCTAAAAATCCTTTTACAATTCAAATCAACACACAATGCTTCCTTTCCTCATCGCTTCCTATGACTAACTACTGCTTTCACAGAAATCTATTTCTGTCTGCCTAACCATTCATAAGCCACAATATCCTTGCTTCCTATCCCTCAGATAGAAACTGTATATATAAAAAATCCAAAATAACAATAAAAAATCCAAACAATCCGGATTATTTCTCTTGCCACTGTGGATGTAAGAACATCCTTAATATCCAACTTCACTAGGCATTCCAGTCATTCCAAGCTTTCCAGTAGGTGAACCCATATTCACCCATAGTACCAACAGATCTTGGGACTCCAAAGGTCCCTGTGCACCCTCACCTCCTATTACTCCTCTCCGCATTGTCCAACAATCCCCTGTGAAACACGGGTACCAGCATCTAGCTCCTAATTCTCCCTCAGCACCAGCAGAACCAGCAAATCCAAATTCAATACAATTCTCACAATTTCCAAAAGCACTACTTACACTATTGAGACTCTCACTCTCACTATGGAAGCCTTTGGTAAACTTCAGATTTCTAAACCCCTTATAGCAATACACCAACTATATGCTGTTCCAACTTTATCAACTCCGCTATGCCTTATCACTCAGGCTAGCTTACACGCATCTCAACACTTATTCTAAAATCTATCTACACTAAAAAGATTATCTTTGTGAGATTCACTAAAAAAAAATCTCCTCAGCCTCCCTGCAAACTAATTCCTACTTGTCTGCTAACAAACAAACAAAAAGCAATTCCATACTGCAATACTCAGCATTATATAGTATTAGACTCAGCAACCTTCACTTAATAATCAAGGGTGTGGTTCTTCCACATTCTCCGCTATCTATAATGTCCCATACAAGGAAACCTTCTCTACTTATAATTTTTAATATATACCATACCCTTCTCACTCACATCCACATAGGGATAAAACATTTCTGCATGTACTTCCACATAACCTTCCTTTCTGACACCAAAATTGTCTTCAGAATCTCAATATCATTTTATGTTGCATACTCCCCATGCCAACATGCATCACTCTAATTATAATACTGACAGCTTTCCAAAAACTCAAGCTCCAATTCCAATTCTAGCTTGCCTAAGCCATGTTTAAACCTTGCTTACTAGGCACATCAATATTAAAAACACATGTCAATTCAGAAATTCACATCCCAATCCTCAGAGTTCACGCATAGATTGCCACTATTCAGAACTTATCCCACTGGAAAACATTTAAATACATATAATGTTCACATTTCTCTTCCTAAAAGATAAAGAAAGAAAGAAAAAAAATACAAGTCTGCATCCGAGTTCCTAAGCTAAGCTGAGTGGAAACAGATGTTTTCTCAGCTGCCTGCACTAAGCACATTAACTCAGAGAAAAGTTCTGCAGCATGCGGGGGACTTCCGCGCTCTCCCTTCAAAAGACAAACTGACAGGTTCTGCTTTACAGAGACAAACAGAGACAAACAGAGACAAAACTCTCCACAGATCTGTAATATTCCCATGGTCAATTTTCAACCTGATCAGGCTTTCATGCAATCAAACATTGCACAATTGTTTGCAAACTAAAATTTCCTTTCTCTCTTTCAGCACACAGCTATCACAAAGAGATATCGGATGACTTTAGGGTATATCTGTTTCAATAATACCCTCACTGGATCTTCCAATATCCTGCATTCCCCAAGACTTAAACAGCTCCCTTCCCAAAATACATTCACCTCAGTAACCACACAGTCTCGCCTTATGACCCCGGCAGACACATACATCTAGGAACATCACGTCCAGACCACATCACCGTCAACTTCTAGGAGTCACACCCCAGGAGAATATTCATACTCACCGGGCATCGACTTCTGCTTGAGGTCTAGCTGGTTCCTCACCAGTTCCATTGTTCACATCAGTTTCCAGGTTTTAGTCTGAAGGGCAGAGTTCCCCAAAACACTGTGGTTTGGTCTACCGGGCACAGAAATCCGTGCAGCGCGCTTTTACCAGTCCCAACCTCAGTGTAAGGGAAACATGTCTTCGATTTCCCGGTCAGGGAACCAATTTGTGAGATTTGCAATTTAACCCAAGTAATCTGGAAAGAACTGATAGGAACAATTTCATAAGAACTGGATTTTTATTCTTTTATAAATGGGCTCTCCTTGGCTATCAACCAACATGTTGATTTCCAGAAGAAGAAGCATTCGCCATTCCTTTGCTCCCATTCCTATAACATTTGCACAAATAATTCAGCCCCCTTGGTCCAACCCTTCTACTGACGTCACAGTCAGGCCACTTTCCTCTATACTGCCCATTCTGGCAGTTACCGCCATTCCGGATGTTTCCCTTTATCGGGGCTTTCCAATAAGTTACGTTTCCATCATGCATCATTCTAATAAGAACATGTTTTGAACAAAAACATCTGCTCATGACTTCCTCTCAGAACATTTTCCCAGAACATTTGGAGACCTAAGCATTACTGTCACCTGGTTACATTATTTAGCATTCGTGGAATACAAATTATTGCCAAGCTTTAATGATACAGAGTCATACAGAAGACAAATATGGAGTATCTCATGTCAAGTCTAGTATTATAATCATTCAGGAATAAATTAGTTAACTTCATTTCTTACACTACTATCTATCTCTATTGTTCTTTTCTGTTTCAGGGAATAGCTTTTTTTTCTATATTGGATTTCCATTTTTGTATATTTGTTTTAATTTGATCTTTTTCTAATTTTACCAAGGTTAGATAATTGTAGATTTTTCTAATCATTTTTGTGTCTCTACCTAATATTAATTTATCAAATTCTGTTAAAGATTAAAAGCAAATTATATAATCTCTAACTGGATTTCCAAAATAGAGGCACTTACCAGGTCATATTTAATTTACCTTGAAAAAGCCTGGGTGTTTGAAGACATTATGGACTCATTAGAGAAATTAAAAACAAGAGAAGTACTTAAAATCCAGGGCATAGATCTTTCCTGGTGGGAATATCTGCAGATAAGCTCCAAATTCACTCAGGATATAAAAAAAATGGGCATTTATAAGAAAGACATAATTTGATAAATTAACATTTTTCAATATTTGTTGTTGGTGTCTTTCATTTTGTATTTTTATGTCCGCTAATTGTTCATTTAGAATTTTTATTTTTGGGTTAGCTGTGTCTAGTTTGCCATTGATCTCTTGTATTTTTGACCTATAAAGTTGCATTGCTTCAAATATCTGGTTGTTAGCTATTTTTTTTTCAGGGTTCCCCCCCTAATTTGTAATTGACTTGTTTGTGGGGATCCTTGAGATGTTAATGTGGTAGCTATATCCATGTCTTTCTTACTGCTCCAAATCACTTTCCCTGGAATAGTTAGTGTTGCTGCTTGCTGTAATATGTTTTTGCTTCCCAAGCCTCTTATTGCATCAGCTTCAGGCTAAAGCATGCAGTATCGCTTTTGACCACAAGATGTCCCCACTTTCCTTCTTAATTTAAGTAATTTAACCAAGTCAAAGAATCAGTTCCCATTTCTTGATCTCTTTATCTTGTTTATCTTATTATTATTTGGTGGTTTGCTAAGAAAATTGAATCCTGATTAGAAAGTCCCTTCTCACCACCTTGAAGTCAAATGGTTTAAAGTTCAATCTCACCTGTCAAACTCAAAGTTCTATCAAACAATTGTTTCCTGCTCCTTTCTCTGGTTTATTTTTAACCCAAAATATAAGTCGCCACTCATTCAGTCCTAGGTTTTTTTGTTTTTTTGTTTTTTGTTTATTTTTTACATTAACACACCAATACTTCCAACATAATCCAAAAGAGGTCTTACAAGAGAAATGACTTCAGGCTGAGCACCAGCCTGAAGATGTCAAGTGAGACCTTGCTGAAACGTTGCCAAGAGACTTTCCACTCTACATGGGAAAAGACTCGAACACACCTGGACCTACATACCTGTACCCGTGAAAATCTACAAATATATATATATATTCACTCTGTGCTCAAATTGAAACAGGCCAGAAGCACCAGCCTGAAGATGGTGAGTGAGACCTCACTGAAATGTCGCCAAGAAACTCGCAATCTCACTCGGGAAAAAAACCAAACATGTGCTGGCACATAAATAAATTTCAGGGAGACCAGGACAGATCTATTTCGAGCTTATTAGCTCTCATCAGCTGGGCTTACCCTTACTGGGAATTGAACTCTGGAAGTTTCACATCTTAGGCAGATGTAAGAACCACTAAGCCAGAAGTTCTCTTCCTGTGTCAGTTGGCCAGGGAGGCAGTATTTATATATTATGTCACAACCCCTGGTAAGGCCCCCTTTATGAGAGGAGGCAATTGCCTTCTTTCTCTTTTTCCTTCAACTCAATCTCATGAGTCATCTGGTAGAGAGCCGGATTTTTAGGTTAACTATCCTGGTCTCAGGACAAAAAATATAACATAATATAAAAAAATCAACCTATTCAAAAAGATTTAAAAACTAGAATTGTAAAAGTGTAAACAACATTCACTATGAAATGTATATACCAATAAAAATTATAAACTGCAAAAAAAAAGAATAGTAGTATATATTTTGAAAGCTGTTTGCATTGTCCAATTCTAATAGTTTCAATATGTTTTTAGTACACTTTGTGAAATAGTAATAACAATTATTATATCAGGCAATGGTGCCTACTTATTAAGTTTTATTTGAATCCATTGTTCTTTTTTAAGTCCATGCCTATTCAGTTTATCACTGCATGCATGGTTTATTTGATAAAGAAATTTCAGTGAACATGGAAGTTTACATCTTGAACATCTTCATTTTTAATAGGTCCGATCAAACAAATTTGTGAATTTTTGAGCGCTAAGCTTGATCTGGAAAGACAGTGACATGTGATCCTATTCTGAAACTTAACAGTATTATTGCCCAATCATGTAAAATTATGGTGATTCTCCTGAGGAGAATGGAGAAACTAAAAATTGTCAGTTTTTACTTCAGTAAAAAGGAGAAGAGGAGAGGAGAGGGGAGGGGTGGGAAAGGAAAAGAAAGGAAAGGAAAGGAAAGGAAAGGAGAGGAGAGGAGAGGAGAGGAAAGAAAAGGAAAGGAGAGGAAAGGAGAGGAGAGGAGAGGAAAGGAAAGGAGAGGAAAGGAGAAAAAAGGAAAGGAAAGGAAAGGAGAGGAGAGGAGAGGAGAGGAGAGGAGAGGAGAGGAGAGGAGAGGAGAGGAAAGGAAAGGAAAGGAAAGG
>JANHFO010057905.1:0-10393 GCA_032468095.1 Pareas carinatus
ACTTCAGCTCCCCCACAGCAGCTCAGAGTTTTTTGAGGTTGAAAAACACTGTTCCAACATTGCCTTTCTCTCTCTTTTTTTTTAAGCTGTGGTTCATTCTGGCATTGCTTTCTGTCCCTTCCTGTCACTTCTCTTCTAAAGGGCCCCATAATTGCCCAGTGAAGACATGGGGAAAGGTGTAATTAGATACGGTTAATGCCACTTAATAGCTTTTTCTTCCTTTTCTTCCTCCCTCGCTTCTTCGTAGCCTCTCTTTACACACACACACACACACACACACACACACACACTCCTCCCGGCCCGGAGCTTGTCAGCTTTTTTTTTTTTTTTCATTTGAAACGGACAAGCAAAACAACCACATTACAGTTTGAAGCAATGTGCAGATTGGGTCTTTCCCCCCAACCAGCCAGCCAGATTTTAGCCCCAGAAGGAGCCATGCCAATGAAACATCTTTTGCACATCTGCGCACCGCATAAATTAAAAGCCTGTTTGAGGGCGATTCTGGAGGACAAGTTGCTGCCTAAGACACAATGGAGTCCATGACAGTCAAAGGGGCAAAGAGATTAGTCAGCTGGTCGACGTTAAAGATTCAGGAGACAGAGGAAGAAGCGACAACAGAGGAATTCTGATCTGAGGCTGGTAAAAATTCACACACACACACACCCGCAAAGACTCTGGCTGATGCTTCTAGGCAGCCCAGATCCAGCTGTGGTTCACCTACAGGTGTTCACGGCTTTGGAGGAGAAGAAGGACACGTCTGCTCCCTATACTGACAGCCCTCAACTTGCAACCGTCCATTTACTGTCCCGTTCAGAGTGACGACGGCGCTGAAAGAAGCGACTTAGTGACCGTTTTTCACACTTGAAGACCGCTGGCGCCTTCCCCGCCATCAAAATTCAGGCGCTTGCCAACGGGCTCGTAGTTATGACCGTCGCCACGTCCCTGGGGGGGGAGGTGTCATGTGATTGGCTTTCGCGACCTTCTGACCAAGCCAGGGGAGCCAGATTTCACCTAACCGCCGAGTTGCTGACTCAACGACGGCAGTGATTCGCTTAACGACCGTGGCGAGAAAAACCGTGAAACGGGTCAAGGCTTGCTTAACAGATGGCGTAAATTTTGCCCCTCTCTGGTGGATGGGGAGGAGGAGCCGCATCCTGATATTCGCAAAGCCAGATGTTTAATGGCCGAGGAAACCAATGGAGGGTCATCTCGCTAACCTTAAATTCGCTTCAAGCGAACGGAAATGAGACTTTCCCTGGAACGTTTCCTTAAACCTAATGGGGCACAATTCGAGGAACGAGAACCTCTCCTTTGGATAGGATTTCTTGCTACTTTTAATAATCTCACGGGGCCTGCAGGAGCCCCCCGGGATAACCGTCCACTTCCGCTAGTGAGTTTAGCTTTGACACAAAGCTTACGCACCCTGGAAATGGGAAAGTCGTCTGTTTTTTTTATTTTTTATTTTTTTAAAAAAACCCATTAAGGGAAATAAATGAGGTGGAAACAGCAGGGTTTTAGCTTGCTAGGTTGATCAGAAGGGTCTCGCTCACCTTGCAAATGCACTACAAGAAATTTAATTAAGGTATCTCCATGTACCAAGACAGATTAAAGGGGTTTTTCAATTCCCTCTGTCCCACCCCAAGACTTTGAGGGTTTTCCTTCTGTCCAGTGGCTTGTTTCTGAACATTACAACGCTGGCGAGGGCAAAAAAAATACACATCCTTCCTGCAAGAAGAAAGATCTGAGGAAGGGTGTTGTGTGGGTAGCCAGTGTTTAACTCTCTGCCTTTTCAGAAATAGCTCTAATGATTTCGATGCCCTTTCCAAAACATGCTATACAGAAATCCTTTGGGGGGGGGCATAGCTGGTGGGCGTGTGTGCGGTTCATTCTCTCTCTTTCCTAGCATGTAGATCGGAACCCCAAAAGGTGGGAGGGGGGAGGAGAGAAAAAATAAATTCAATTTGTGGGCTAAATAAACGCTTGGTAACCTAATGAAAACGAGCAGGAATTGATTGAACTAGATAAAAGACCGAAAGGGAGAGATTAGCCGCGTCTCTCTGCTGCCATCTGGAGGTCATTCTGGATATAGCTGAAACACCCACGCATTTCATGGGCTGTTTTGAGGAGGACCGGATCAAAAACACCCACAGATCTCTCTATGAAAAGCATCCTTGGGGATAGGGTTCGGGCTGAGTTCGCACATCTTTAACCTGGTTACTGAATGGATGCTCGAGACTCGTGGACAAGACAGAGAATCATATAGTAATAAGGTTGACTTGATACACACTTTTTAAGCCACACAAAAAAACCACAGCAGCAATGCATGTTGTAAAGAAATTGGAGGAAAGGACTGTGCAAACCATCAAGAGAGGAGAAATGAGAACTTAAGTCCTGGAACAGGAAAAAGCACGAAGCGGGGGGATCCCTCTTGATTCTGTCCAGTATAAGAAGGGGCAGATTTTGAGGATTTTGTTATAATAGATTTACGTTCCACGAATCCTGAACTGGCCACTTTCGAAGGCTGATGCCTGTTGCATGAATGCAATAGATGTGTGTATCCATGCAGATACAGAAGTGTGTGACAACTTCGTGAATCCAGTGGAATCTGGGGGTATCTGTGTGTGTGTGTTTGTGTGTTTTAATTAAGGATTAAGCCACTAGTCAAAAGTAGTAACCGGAACTTATTTAGACAAGTAAATTTAAATCCAGCCCCAATCCCTGTTCTATTTGTATGGATCATACCCAGTCACAATCTACAACTGTTCTCATCATCCTTCACTTATGTGTGGCTGATGGGAGTTGGAGTCCGACAGAAGGCCCCAGATTTTCATTATAGTCATAATAGCCTACTCAAAAGTTTTTCACATTCCACTCAAAAGCAGCAGGTAGAACAAAAGCCAATGTTGTCAATGAAAATGTGAAAGGTTAAACTTGCCCTCCCATCCTCAGGAATAATTCTAAGTTTATTTAAGTTAATTTTAATTTTATTTTATTTTATTCGATTTATATACCGTCCTCCTCCCGAAGGACTCGGGGTGGTGAACAGCCATTTTAAAATACATATATATACAAGAGCTAAAAACCAAATAAAATGAAATATAGGTAAAGGCCGATACAAATTCTAAAAAAACTATTAAAATTTAAAAATCTAAACCCCAAAACTAATTGATAAAAATAACCCAATGAGGTGGAAAATGGGAAATTAGGACAACCCAGCCTGGATGAATAAACAGGTCTTAAGGGCACGGCACAAATTAAGGTTCATTTATCCCATAGAAATGTCAACAATAGCTTATCAGCCTATTTAAAACATCAGTAAAAACATCACTAAAACACCAAAAATATAAAAAAACCCAAAACTCACACCCTGACTTGGGGGCCCATAGCGAACACTGAATAATAAAGTCACTTGAAACCCCAGTGAATCAAAGATATGCTGTACTTAAAACTAAGGGTGCAAAATGTAATGGAAGAGCCATTTGGGACTATATATGTTCTCCCTTCTTTCTTTGTTACAGATGTAAGAACTGGTTTTATTTTGTTAAAAATCAATAAAGAGATTATTTTTAAAAAAAAGCATCTTAATGACTTGGGTCTTCCTCTTAAAATATAAACCAGCCTAGGAGCAAGGTTTATTTCTACAAGATTTATTAAATACATTTAATTTTGGAGGTTTTCCAGAAGAGACTCGTATAAGGGGGCCAGGACTAGAAGATCTCCATCTTTCAACTCTATTATTATTGTTATTATGGTCTATTCTGCTCTTTAAGCTCACAGGAATTTTCGACCACCCACTTCTATCCATATGAATCTACGTCTTGACGCTTAAAATGTTTCATTGTCTAACCATGGTATTTTCCTGAAATACATTCATTTCAACTTATGGCTGAAATGAATGTATTTCCTCATTGACCACCAGGACTATCCTGAATGCGTAGACTCTGAGGTGACCAGCTACTTCTGGGGAGCAAGGACAGCTGCTCCAGTGGAAACCCACCCACCCCCAAAAAATATATCCAGAAATTATGCCAAGGAGCATCCAGGAGGATGACCCAATTTGTACCATTGACTCTTTTTTTTAATAGAAAACTTTATTACTTTTAAAATTAAAAACAATACTTACACAACTATATACATATCTCCAATCATCGCTCACATACACACCCATTTTCCCTTCCCCTATTTATTAACCTTTAACCTGTGATTCTTCTGTACATCTATATACATTCTATAACATTTTATATAACATTTATTGACCATTTTTGACGCGTTCTTTACCACTTTGGTTTCAAATCCGTTAATCACTAACTTTTTATATTGTTAGTCCCAATCAGGACTTTTCATGTCTTATAAACACCCACGTGATCTGGATCTTACGAAACCGAAGTTGACCATTGGTCCTTGGAGTCAATCGTCAACAAAAACTTGTACCATGGACTCCAAGGACCAATGGTTAGAGCAAAGGGCATCGGGTCATTGCACTTCTTGGCGACTTCCTTTCTGGCTGAAAAATCACAAAAATCGCAACTTTTGTGCTGAAGCTCTTCTTCCTTTTCCCTCCCTGCTGCTTCCTTGCTGTTTCCCAGACAAGCCATTTAAATAATTTTGCAAGGTGTTGGTGAGTGGGGTGGATTTCGCAATAAAGCTTCACTTTTCACATCACACGTTCCCTCCCCAAAAAATATAAAAAAGGAACAGGCTGATAAGGAGGCTGCGCAAATGCATCTGCCGAATCTGCAGAGATCCCTTAAAACGCACCCTTCTCCCCCAAAAAAAAGTCTGGGTTGCTAACCTCTAAATCACCATCAACCACCCAAAATATCTGAACAGGAGTAAAGCAGCCAAACAAACAGGCAATAATAAGAATAAGTATTCAAAGCTTGATTAAGGGGAAAGGTGTGCCTAAGTAGGCAGGTTAGGAAGAAAGGTGTTGAAAGAAGCTATATTGGGACCGATGTGCAACGTTCATTTGCGTTTCATGAGAAAGAAAAGGGGGGGGAACACCTCAACTGGAATTGAAAACTGTTGGGGCTGAATTCAGCCCGGAATAACGAAGAATGGAGAAGATAGAAATCCCTAGTCGGTCACAGCCACTCTCTCTGCCTTTCCCCCACATTTTTGTACATCTGTCCCAACCTGGCAGCTGCATTTACAAGCGAAAATCAAGACTGAGTGAGACACAGATTTGCTCAAGGTTTTTTAAAAAAGAAAAGGTTCAGTCTCCATTCACATAAAGGTTGACTCATGACCTAACAGCGGCAGAATGGAGCTGGAAGGAACCTTGGAGGTCATCTAGTCCAGTAGTCACCAAGCTTTTGGACCTCGAGGACCGCTAAACTCGTCATTTTAAATCCCGCGGACCACTAATGTGAATTTTTCTAAAAGATACATACATTTGTAAAACAATGATCAGAAAACATCTATTTTATTAATATGAAAGGCACTTATTTAATATAACAAAATCTAAAAAGAAGCTTATTTGATCATAACAAAATCTTTAAAGGTTGTTTAATTGTAGCAAAATTGTAAAAGTTAGTTTAATTGTTACAAAATAATTCAAGTTTCTGTAACTATTACACATTTTAGTGTGATATTTGCTCCTGCTTGAGAGAGACAGAGAGAGAGAGAGAATGAAAGAAAGACACAGCAAGAGAGAAAGAGACAGAGAGAGGCAGAGAGAGAGAGAGAGACAGACAGACAGACACACAGAGAGAGAGAGACAGACACGGAGATAGAGGAGGGAAGGAGAGAGAGAGAGACAGAGACAGAGAGAGAGAGAGATGAGGCAGCGACAGAGGAGAGAGAGAGAGAGACAGAGAGAGAGGAGAGAGACAGGGGGAGAGAGAGGAAAGAGAGAGAGACACAGAGAGACACAGAGAGGGAGAGGTACAGTGAGAGAGATGAAGAGGGAGGGAGAGGAACCATACAACTATATGAAAAAATTCAAGTAATCTCCAGATTTTCCTGCAGACCACCAAAATTTTCTCACAGCCCACAGGTTGGCGACCACTGTTCTAGTCCAACCACATGCTCAAGTAGAAGACCCTATACCATTTCAGACAGCTGGCTGTCCAGTCCTTTCTTGAAACCTCCAGTGATGAAGTACCCACAACTACTGTTCCACGAGTTAATTGTCCTCACAGTTAGGAAGCTTCTCCTTAATTCCAGGTTGCTTCTTCTCCTTGATGAGTTTCCATCCATTGCTGCTTCTTCTGCCTTCAGGTGCTTTGGGGAACAAGTTGGACCCTTCCTCTTCTTTGGACAGCCCTTCAAATACAGGAATGGCGTTATCGTGTTCTTTTCTCTAGAATGCCAATCCCAATTCCCCCAACGGTTCATCATATGTTTTTGTCTCCAGGCCTTCAATCATCTTAGTTCCTCTTCTCTGCACTTTTTTCAAAGTCTCAGCATTTTTTTCCCCTTTCTTTCTTTGATAATGGGGTGACCCAAACTAGATGCAGCATTCCAGGTGTGGCCTTACTATAGCGGATTTATAAAGCGGTACTAATACTTTCAAGGCATCGTTTAACATAGCTTCTTTGGGGATATGCGACCCTTGCCCATCAGGAAAGATTATTCCAGGCATTGTGTCAACTCAGAAAATGGATAAGCAAAGTTAAGTATCTATACCAGTGGTGGCGAACCTATGGCACGAGTGCCAGAGACGGCACTCAGAGTGGGCACATGGGCTATCGCCCCAGCACAGATTCCTTTACTAGAAAGCCAGAAGGATGCCGGGCTCCCCTCCCCTTCTCCACATGTGTCTGAGGACATTTCTGACATCACCCGCCCCTCTGCCCAGCAGTCCAATGGGAGCGCTTCCTCCCTCCCCTGTCTGGGGTTGGGCGGGAGGCTCAAATGCGGCGCCGAGTCTGTGGTGAAGGTGAGAGAGGAGAAGAACCAGGTTGGAGGTGAGCATAGCTCACAGTGGGCCCCCGAAGCTGAGATAGGCTGCTGGAAGGCCCGTGGTGAGCTCGTGTAGGCCGTAGGTGAGGCAGGGGCATATGGGGGTGTCACCAATGGCCACAGTATGTGTGTGTGTTGCCGTGTTGGCACTTTGCGATAAAAAGTGGCTTTTGGGTTGCAGTTTGGGCACTCGGTCACTAAAAGATTTGCCATCCCTGTTCTATACAGACTCCCTCAACACACTCGAGGCCCAAATGTTTGGCTTGGTTGCACGGTGTGTTTCTATGCTTTACACATTTGCATCTCCTGAATTCGATGAAATCCAGGGCATGGTCTTCACTGGCCATTTTCTGCCTGCTAAAGTCTGGTGGGGGTTTTTTGAGGGAAGCTCCTGTGCCTTTAATTAGCCACTCCACTGCAAGTCATCAAGGAAGTCATCGTTTCAGTTTGCTTCATTTCCCTTAAAGAGGGCAATAAGACGCTCCCCGCCCTCCTTCCTTTTCTTCTCTTTGGGATTTTAAAACCAAATCGGTTCTCACTCTACTGCGTCCCACTTTCCTTGTTTTATGCAACCTAGTTTACTTTTTTTAACAAAGCCTTTGCAGGTAAAAAATTAAAATAAACGGGTGAGTTCTAAAAGGAGCTACAATATAGGCGATCCTTGACTTACGGCTGTCCGTTTGGTGACCGTATGAAGAGACAGCGGCACCAAAAGGAGCGACTTATGACTGTTTTTCACACCAGCAACCACTGCAACATCCCCGTGGTCACGTGATCGAAATTCAGTTGCTTGGCAACTGGTTCATGTTCACGACCGTTGCTGTGTCCTGTGATCCCCTTTGGCGAGCTTCTGACAGGCAAAGTCATAGAGCCTGGATGGTGCAGTGTTTAAAAGCGGTACTGCAGGCTATTTCCACTGACTGCCATCTGCCATTAGCCATCAAAAGTTCAGCAGTTCGACTCTCACTGGCTCACGGTGGACTCAGCCTTCTGTCCTTCTGAGGTCGGTAAAATGAGGACCCAGATTGCTGGGGGCAATTATGATGACTGTGCAAACTGCTTAGAGTGTGCTGTAAAGCACTGTGAAACGGTATATAAGTCTAAATAAATAATAATAAATATTGCAACCAGTTTCTTAGCTGTTTTGCAAACATAGCATGAAATTGTTCCTTTAATCAGCAGACTGGTTCCTTTGAACATTTAAAGCAGTAAAAACTATGCAGAGAAAATGAGCATGGTAGTACTGAGATGTTTTTTAAAAAATAAAACAGAATTATTGCTGTTGATTGCACCAATATTCTGTATTGTAATGCCAAAGGAACACTGTTTTGGAAATAGTAGAGAGGCCTCTGTGTCGAGTAACGCGTATGAATTTAAATGGTGGGATCTTCCAGATCATTAGGACTTCGGAAAACTTAATTCCTGATTTTCCTAAATTGTCAGTCATTGAATTGCAAGCAAGATCTTCTCTCTGCAGTCTTTTTGGCCCTCGAAGTGGTTTCACTTACTGAAGTCGGATGAATGGCTCTCCCCGGACAGAAAGGGCTACCACAGATTTCCTCCTCCTGCTCTTGGTTCGGGTGCTCCTAAGATGGTCAGTTTTCCTTCAGACCTCCGGTTGTTCTACTCTGTCTTCTGTTTAGCCCCATCATTTGTAGGTTGACATTCCTGACTCAGCTGGAAGGCGGTCCATGCCTGCACAACAATAAAATCCTCAGCAAATCCAGTTTAAAAGATCATAGAATTGCATTTTGAAGAATTATTTTTGCTTCTGATGGACGTATCAGGCATGACAAGATGAATGTACTTTATGATTATGAATGTATCTTATGATTGTATTTGCAGTTCGTTTATTGTATGTAGGTAGGTATAGAGCATGTACACCGGAGACAAACTCCTTGTGTGTCCAGACACACTCGGCCAAATAAATTCTGATTCTGATTCTGATTTTTTTGAGTACAACTCCCATCTGGTGTGCCAGTTGCCCCCTTTCCTATATTGGGGCATCCTTCAGAGAGTCACTTCCGCCATGGCTACTTTAAGATTTGACTACTGCAGCCCATTCTACATGGGATGGCCCATGAAGACATCAAAGCCCGAAAACCTGAATCTTCACCCAGGCCTTCAGCAAAGGAAAGTGAAGTTCGTCACTTCAACATTGCAGTTGCCATCTTTTATCTTTATTTTTTTTATGTTTCATTGATTTTACTTTCAATTCTTTGAGCATGATGAGAAGCCCAGAGTCATTGAGTTTTTTTGGGGGGGACATACAAGTTTAATAAATTATGGTTGGTTGCAACAGTGAGCCAGAAGTTTAGACCAGAGATGACATTATTTATTATGGGCTGTCGTACAATCAACCAGATGTTCAGACTGGCAATTTTTATCAAGTCCTTCCCAAGAACCTGGGATAGGCAGATGTTGATGTCTGATGATGTTAGAGGTATCATCTCAAGATGTAAGCTGTTCTGAGTAAAGCTGCCTTTTGCAGTTGACTGATGGAGGTTTTGTCATATTATTATTATTATTATGACTCATCGCATAGTCTGCCAGATGTTCAAACTGGGTTTGGCGTTTTTGTCTACCTATCGAGTTCTTACCAAGAACCTGGGATAGGCAGATGTGGATGTTGGTGGTGTTACAGATACCATCACTGGATGGGAGCTGTTCCCAGTAACGCTGCCTTTTGCAATTGACAGATGGCGAATTGGTCAAGCCGATGGTTTTCAAAGGGTGCTCCAGTTGCTTTGGGATTGCACCCAAGGCTCCTATTACTATTGGGACTACCGTTGCTTGCCTTTGCCACAGACGTTCTAGTTTTATTTGTAAGCCTTTGCATTTTGTGATCTCCAATTCTTTCTCTTCTATTGTCTCCAGGCCATCATCATCATCATCATCATCATCATCATCATCATCATCATCACACAATCATCATATTAACTACTTACAATCCTTCTCATTTGCACAGTTGTGAGAAATTTAAAGGAGGTATTCAGTTCCTTGAATTACTGGGCTGTCAAAATAAATGAAGGAGAGTCGGAAATAGAAGCCAGACACCCCTTCAGAGGCACTGGAGCCTTAAAATCTGCCCATGGGTGCTAATCCTGCTCAAAATCCAATTTGCCTGAAATCACAGAGAAACAGCATGAGTTAAAGCAGCCCTTACCAGAGGTCTGTTGTCAGACAGGCAATTTTTTTTTTAAAAAAAGAGGGCGAAGAAAACTCTCAAAAATCAGCAGTTCTATTTTATCATTCCTGGGCAGAACGCTTATATTTCACCACAGAGGTCATCCTTTTGGTAAAAGCTTTAATTTGAGTGTAGCCATGCTTTCCTAGAGATAAGAGGTCCAAAGACACCACACCTGTTCCCATGGTAACTGCTCCACAGTGATGCTTTGCGGACTGTCAGGCCTGCAAAACTCCATCCGAGACTTACAGGATGAAAAAATCGTCAAGAAAGGATTGAAGTGTGTGTGGGGGGTGGGGA
>JANHFO010058076.1:0-10386 GCA_032468095.1 Pareas carinatus
CTTGTTTGTGTTGAGTTAAACCAATCGCTGATTGCAGATAGGGCTGCTGACTCATAATATAATCTTAAATTGGGCATCTTGAGACCCCCCCTCTCTCTTGTATCTTGTATTATTTTGAGCTTTACTCTTGGTCTCTTGCTCAACCATATAAATTTATTAAGCCCTTGCTGCGACCTCACTCCATTTCTAAGAAGTCTATAAAAGGGGCGTGCATAAGCGCACTAAGGTGCCTACTGTCCTTGTCCTACTGTTCCCATTTACTTGTTCTCACTTATATGTTCATATATGTTTTTATTTTATTTTTTACTCTTTGCTATTGTTGATGTTCTATATGCTTGACTAAAATAAATAAATAAATAAATAAATAAAAAATCTGGGCTGTTGGGAGGAGGGGGTGATTAAAAACATCCCAGCAGAACTGCTCTAAATGGTCTTTCGGGCAACTAGCGATGTGAAGGCGAGCATTATCATGAACCAGCACCACACTGGAAGTCAGCAGACCTCAACGCTTGCATCATACCGCTTCGACGATGACAATGCGCTTCACAATGCTGTTCCAGGGTGGCTTCATTTCCAGGAGGGAGATTTCTCTGCAGAAGGAATTTCTAACCTCGTAAGATGTTATGTCAAGTGTCTCAATTTGAATGGCGATTAGTTCGAAAAGTAATATACTGTACTTTTCTAATGCGTATTATAAGAGTTCTATATCTGCAAGCATCTGTCATTGATAACCAAACAGAGGCTTTCCCCCCCAAATTGCCCTCATAATTTCACTTCAGGCACCAGTAATTTTGAAACCAGCTCCAATTTAAGATTCATATATGGAAGCTTAATATAAGAGAAAATCCCAAACAGGGCCAATATTTAAGGGGTTAGAAGACAGGCAGCACTAGAGTTGAGGGACATCAGCTTAGAGTGATAGCAAAGTCCATAGCTCTGGGTGACCTTCCCCAGCTGTCTCTGGAGACAAGAGGCCAAGCTGAAGGACAGCAAAGTCAATTCCTTTGTTAATTGACCTATCTTCCTCCAGCATCATTTTCTGGACAAGAAAAAACACAAGCACTTTAGACAGATGTCCGCAGGGGGTGTACTGTATCTGTGAATTTTCACTAACATGTTTTTCTTCAGTCACTCCCTGTGCACACTGAAGATTTCAGGATCCCAAGAGAAGAAGTTACTTCTCACTGTAATTATGACCAACTTTACCTTTGAGATTTCTATGCCTATGAGAAAGACATCAGATTGAAGCCATATGCAAAGATCTTGTACGAGAATAGGAAATGTTATTTAGGTCAAGCTCTGAGGGAACAAGTTTTGGGACAGGCTGGGTCCGTGCGCTTGATTGTACCTTTCTCTCCTTTCTAGACGAAACTGAGTGTTTCTCTGTTTATATCAGGCATTGCCATCTTGTGAAAGTGCTTCGGATTCTTCCAGTCGTTCCTGTTGCTGGTGTTGGAAACAGGAAGGGGATTTTAAAAAGCCCTATGAATTATGGACCTTCTGCTTCTGCTTCTGCTATTGTCCCAGCCAGTCTCTGGGAAGCTTCGAATGAAATGCCTGCAGAGTTTGGAGCACCAAGATGGAAAAAGGCCATGGAGCTATTACAGGCCTGGAGACCATCTGATTGGTATAGTTATCACTGCTTTAACAATATCACAGATCGTGTTTCCTTTCAACAGTCCTCCTCCTAGTCCTTCTCTTTCGTAAGTCATTCAGTGTGCTGAAGTCACATTCCCTCCAATTGCAGTCCTAACTCTCTGCTTCTTTTCTTCTTATTTCACACACTTCTACGCTGCAGGACCTGTCAAATTTCCTTAGTGATTTTCGTTTCCATCACTTGCCTCTTTTGTCATATTTTGTGGAAGAGACTCAAATCCAAAGCTGGAGCTGTAAAAAAAACTAAAAGATAATTTTCTCCCCCAGTTCCATCCTGGATTCGTCACTTGAATATTGACATTTTTTAGAAGTAGTGATCAGCTTACTCTATTTCCATATCTGTGAAACAACATTAGTTTTCGATCAATAGAGTCTACCCAAGGTTAAGTAGGCATTTATATATTCTTTTTATTGATTTTCCATCAATAGTACAATTTACAACAAGAAATAGAAAGATAAAAAACACACACTGAATTTGCATGGCATCGAATATATAGTTACTTTCCCTACTGGCTGTTATTTATGACATTTTCTTCTTACTATTAAATACCATATATACATATATACAAATTTTTCTTGTTTATTGACTGCAGTTTCAAGTTATTTCTCCATAGCTCTTATTTTTTAAACCCGCAAACCTGATGTTTCCCTTTTCAAAATATCAGATTTTGTCTTTGTGACAGTTCCATAACCTTACAAAACCGCAGTTTCCTTCATCCTTGTCTTTCCCTTTAGTTTTTTTTTTACTTTATTTTCATAACAAACAAATCCCAAATCGATTCCATCTAGCATAGATACAAATCGATTCCATCCAGTACAGATACATTATTTACATCATTTTCCCATTCATTCAATTCCTATTCAATCTCTCTGGTATTACATCCCATTAAGTACTTCCCCAATATCCTTGGTATTTAATTTGTATCTCCGTTTTGATATCTTCTTTTCAACTGTGGTTTCAAGTCATCATCGGCATATCTTTATGACCCAACTGAGAGTTTAATTCCTCTCTCCTCACATGTGATTTGGCCTTATGATTTCTATGCCTTACAAATCCACAGTTGTTTAAGCATTGGTTTTGATGTTTTAACGTATACTGTCTTTTTTCCCTTCTTTATTCCTTCCTTTCCTTATCTTTCTCATTCCTTCATCTTCTTTCTCTCCTTTCTTACCCATTCCTTCTCCCATCTCTTAAGTCTACCTACTTACTTAAACCTTCTGCTTCTACCCTCCTCCTCAAGTTGACCTCTCACTGGTCCCTCTGTCTTTACCTTGTTTCTAACTAACTTTTGGCCAGTCTTCAGTCTTTATTCCATCTATTCTTCTTCCTTATTTCTAACTTACCCCCTCTTACCTTCTATGCTTTCTCTTTCCCTCTTCTTACTTTTTTTTACTCTCCCTTCCTTTCTCTCTCTTTCCTCTCTTTTACTTTCTTTTGTAAGTCCTGTGTTGCCCTTCTTGGTTTGTTGTTTTTTCTCTAGGTGTTGAAGTCTGTAAGTTAGTCTTTTCAATTTATCACATATACTTTTTCACATTGTCTTCTAATCAATCGTAAAATCTTGTCCACGTCTGGTAAAAAAACATTTCTTTTTTGTCCTTTAATCTCTTTGTCAATCTATCTAACTCTGCACAATCCATTGTCTTCTGTATAATTTCTTGTTCATGTGGTATCTGTTCACTTTTCCAGTATTTTACAAAAATCAATCTGACTGCTGTCAATATGTGTAACATTAAATATGCATTTTATTTTTCTAATTTATCCTTAGTTATACTTATTAGGAAAGTTTCTGGTTTGAGTTCTATTTCTGTTCCCAGTATTTGTTTTATCCATTTATGAATTTTACCTTAATACTTTTTTACATGTTGATTTGTAGATATAAAGAAGATTAAGTTTTAAAAAAGTAATAGTTATACTTTTGATGAACTTTTTTTTACAATAGGAATACTTACGGTTTCAAAGCTCCCCTACGATTAATTTTTGCCATTCAAGAGATGAACAAGAATTCTCAGCTCCTGCACAATCTCACACTTGGCTACAACCTCCATGACAACTATATGAATGCACTTGGCACTTCAGAGGCCTTGCTGGACATGCTCTCCACTGGAGAAGGCAACGTTCCCAATTACAGCTGTGGAAGGAAGGAGAACCTTCTGATTCTTCTTGATAGAGCCGCTAGGGACATCTCCATTGAGATGTCAACACTGGGAGACACCTACAAAGTCCCACAGGTTTGTGTGCGTTTTCCTATCTGGCAAAGTAAATGGTGGTTGGTAGTGGGAGAGCAACAGATCCAGTCATGTTTTCTGTTGAATTCAAGAGCTGCTTTTCACCAAATTAATTAATATGCCACCTATTTATTACCCTATTCATGATAAAAGACCTGAAGAGCAATAAGGTCCCTGAAGAGGACTTTCTACCGGCTGTTCAATTTTTCCAATAATATGCCCAGTTGTGGGAGCTTCTACCGAGATGCTCATTTTGATGTAGAAATAATACCTGCCCTATTCAGTTGGATTGGAGTGGACAATAGTAGCGATTGTATATATAACTAATGAAATTAAAAAGGACTCTAGTAATTACTGCCCGTTAGTTGAAGAGATATTGTGAATAAAATATATGCCATGTTCTTCTTAAGTAAACTTGTGAACAAGTAGAGTAAAAGTACATTCCTTGCAGAATGATAAGAAGGTTTTATTTAAAGCTAAATGTTTTATAAATGTGAGTAATAAATAATAAATTAATAATCTAATATTTGCAAGAGATTTGTCTTGAAATATTTAATCACAAAATATGCCAGTCAGGTAAACCATGGTTTGCTGGCTGCATAGATGTTATCGCAACATTTGACACTGTAAACGGAGAAGCCTTTTGGAGGAAATTGATTGCCCTCAAAATGGAGCTCAGCCTGTTGTCCCCGATCGACGCACTTCATACCAGCCCTTGTCTGAGAGGGAGGTTTGGGCTCCATGGAGCCCTGAGAAGGAGGAGCGATACTTGCCAGGGGGGAAGGGAAGGGGGCACATTTGAACCTTTTTATTCTCTCTAGAGATTAATGACTTACTAGGATTCTGAAGGACACATGTCTAATATACTAAATACATACTGAAACACCCTGGTTTATGTCCGTAAAATAATACTATTATCATTCTTGTAGGATCCGTGGAAGCTGACCAACTGGCCAGGCACCGAGCTGTCTGGCAAAACAAGTGGTCAGCAGCAGGCTAATTAGGCCACTGTCCTCTCCCTAGTTACAGACAGCTCAGAGACTGTCTAAGCTGCTGTTTTGATTGGTTAAGGCTTGCTGGCTAACTCCCTTAACTGTTGCACGGTTGCTGAGACTGTTTCGTTTTCAACTGTTACTTGAATAAACATCTTTACTGAATCCCGAGAGCTCCTGCCTATCCTTTCAAAATGCGAACCAACTATACTGATAGGTTCAAATGAATAGGCTGTTCAGAAACCTTGACTCCTGCTTTCAAAAATAGGAAGGGTGCATATTTGAACCAAATCAAAGTAAAAAATTGTGATCTTTGGAAAATTATATCGCAGCCACAGATGCTTATTTGATTGTCAATCAATAGTGCAAGTAACACATTTCCTTACCCGGGGATAGTTTTCTCTGGAACTGGATATTTTCCCCACATCATCAAAGAACCCACTTAGAGAAAGGGCACGAGTGAATTTACTCCTTAAACTTAAAAATAATCATAGCCAACCAGCTTTCTTACCTTTTTTTAAAAAGGTATATAATGCCAAAGTTACTCCCAAAGTCTTTTACTGAACTGATGTTTGGGACTTAATATATATCACTACCAGAAAAAAACCAATCATTCCATCTGAAGAGTATCTTTGGGGTGGATAAAAGGGCATCAGCTGCTATCCTGAGAACAGAATAGTGAATTTATACAATTTGTCCTCTGCCTAAAAGCAACGTATATAACTATTTCTATAAAAATAACGCTATGGAATATGACAGACTCCTAAATATTCTCTCTTAATACTGGCAAAAATCCAGTTAAAATCCACTTGGATGATATAACTGACAAGTTATATTAGAAGTTGTATTCTCCCTTTCTCTTGTACAACTGGAGAGCAATCTCACACGATGGCTTCATAAATAATCTGGTATATCAAAGCAGAGAAATATATAGCCATCCTCAGTAAGGTTGGCACTTTCCTAATTGCCAAGTATTGAAATGCAGAAATGCCAAAATAACTTAGGGAGGTGAGCAAGACTTCAGCTGCAGGATAGAATGGTTAAATATGAAAGATCAAATCCAATCCCTTGTAATGGTGTGTTTATATTTGTGGAGATTTTTGGACTGCATATTAGATTAATGATCTATAGCTTCTTATTTGAGCAAAACAGTTCAGTTTTGATCTGAATATGTAGTTCTGATTGTGGTAAAATTTAGGGGTAATACAGAAATAATTTACATTCTTTATTCTTATTCTGTTTTACTTAATATTTTCTTGCATTCTGGTTTTATACATGGATATTAATGTTCTGTGTTCTATATTATGCATCTTTCTATGGCTTAATGTCTGACCAACATTAAATTATTCTAATGTGTTACTGAGAACCAGGCTGGATTTATTAAATCTACTATGTTGGACTTGATCTGCCCTCAGAAGTAATACACTATTCATCATTTCTTTTTAGACCAGTCTTAAAACTGCTCCGGAGGCTCTAGGTGATAAAAGTCAATACACATTTTTCTATCCAATTCTTCCCAAAGAAGGGATCCAGAACCCTGCAATTGTTCAACTGCTTCTCCATTTCAGATGGACCTTGATTGGTCTCTTTACTTTGGACACAGAGAAGGGAGAGAATTTCATGAGGACGTTTACTCCTGTCCTTGTCAGGAATGGAATTTGTGTTGTTATATCACAACGATTCTCAACAACTGGATATACAGCACCCTTCAGGGATGCCCTCTCTAAGTGGAGACAAATCAATGTCTTTGTTCACTTCATGGAATATGATTCTCTTCAGGACAGACTTCTTTCTTTCCATTCAATACTAGAGGATTTGCTAGGACCAATTGAAGGGAAAGTCTGGATCTCCTCAGTCATTGGAAGAGTTATAATGAGAAGGCACAGACTTGGCAAATATGTCCATAGTATTTGGTTTTTTAATCATCAGGTGAAAAAAATGCCAAAAGAGGATTACTGTAATCCCTATTTTTTTGTGAAAGAGCAGTTTCAAGATTTTCGCTGTTCTCTTTCAAAGCACGTCTTTTCTGTCAAAGGTCGGAGAAGATGCGGCCAGAAAACCCAACTGGAGATTCATGAGAAATTGAACAGTGTCCAGGTTCCAAGTGACCACCATGGTGACAGTATCGTAAAGATTCTGGTCCATGCCTTGAACGCTGCATATTCCTCCAGGTTGAGGAGAAGGAAGGGAACCAAAGAGAGGTTAGCAGCTCCAAGGCTGCAGTCGTGGCAGGTAAGTGGAACCAACAAGGACCCATCAAACTTAATTACTTTTTAGGGGGTCTCCAAAGAAGACAGAGAGGATCCACGTGAACCTCTTTGTGACACAAAAATGCAAGAGTTTGGGGCAATTGTTCATTTGTTGCATAAAATCCCAAAGAGTTAGCATCATGAGAGAGATATTTTGATACTAAACACCAGTAATTTTATAACAGTTGTGTGTGTTTTAGAATAAACTCATGTATGTATAGATTTGTGATTAGCATTGTGTAATTTTACCGTTATGGATTTGAAGGAGACCCTGAGACCTCCCAGCCCAGCTCCTCCTCTCTGCAGGAATCCCCGTTAACCCTTTCCTGGCCGAGGGTTGCTCAGGTGTTGCATCCAGAGGATCCGTGAAGGGGAGACGGGACCCTCAATCACAGCTCAGCTCTCCCAGGGCATCTTCTTTCCCCATGATTTTCCTCTCCTTCCTCTGATGACCTACGCGAAAATGTTCCATATAACAGACAATTTTTGTCAATTATGTTTTATTAATACATGATAGACAAATTTTGCTGAAACTGTTTTCACTCTTCAAGAAAGTGGCAACTCTTGTTCTCCCCAAAAATAATTCCTGCAAGTTAGACAACTGCAGAAGAAAGATTCAAATGTGAAAAGACCACAAGAACCAAGATTTATCTTTTTAAAATTTCTGGATATATCCATTTTAGCTCCATCCCTTTCTGGCGAAGACTGAGTTTTGCAATCTATCCATCTTTAAACTGTATCTGGACCAAAATGGAGAAGTAGCAGAAGATTTGAACATCTGGAGTTGGGTGATTCTCCAGAAGGAGGATCCAATTAAAGAGCAACTGGGAAGTTTTGAAAGACAGAGAGTTATTATTAGCCAAGATGCCCTGACAAGGCTAAAGTTGCTCAACAAGGTGGGTAAAATATTCTGTTTTCAAAAGCTTGATAATCCATTTCAAGTGTGCTCAGCCTATTCACTATGATGGATGACCTTCATTGAGAATTGAATGTGAAGAAAGATAATTTTCTTAGGCTGCTTTGGAGGCTTCAGCAGGACTCAACAGAGTATCTTTCATGAGATATAATATGGAACGGTATTTTAAGCTGGTTCAGCCATTTCCACTTCCAGTGATATTGTAATGAGACTATTCTGGTCAGACCTTCGATACCTGAACTGGCTTCAATGGCATTTTTGGAGTCTTTTAAGGCTTGGATAACCTCCCTGAAGGGGAGAGAGAAAAGAGGAGTGATCCCTGAATCCAGCGAGAGCTGTGGCCAGCTGAGATTCGGAGACGTTTCTCAGAGGAGCGTCAGGGTAACTATTTGGCAACCATTAGCCATTTTCCAGCTGGCAAGAAAAACAGCTAAGGTAAGATTTTTCTAAGAGTCAAACCCCCTCCAATAACTAAATCAGGAGAAGCTATAAACTTAGAAGGCAATTAAAGCCCCTAGGACTGAATGAGTGGCGATTTGTATTTAGGGTAAAATAAACCAAAGAAAGGAGCAACTTCTGTTTGACAGGACTTTGATTTTGACTGGAGAGACTGAACTTTAAACCAGCTGATTTTAAGGTGGTAAAAAGGGACTCTCCAATTAGGATTCAATCTCTTTAACAACTTGAATCTGAGGTTGACCACCAAATAATAACAATATAAACAAGACAAAGAGATCAAGAAACAGGAATTGATTATTTGTTAAAAAATACTTAATTACTTAAATTAAATTAAGAAGGAGAGTAGGGACATTTTGTAGCCAAAAGCCATACTGCCGGTTTTAGCCTGAAGCTGATGCAATAAGAGTTTGGCAAGCAAACACATTACAGCAAGCAGCAACACTAACTAGTTCAACGATAATGATTCGAAGCAGTAAGAAAGACATGGCAATGACTACTACATTAATAACTCAAGGTTCCCCACAAATAAGTAAATTACACATTAGGTAGAAAAAAACTGAAAAAACAGAAATAACCAGATATTTGAGCCAAGACAACTTTATGGGTCACAAATACAAGAGAACAATGGTAAACTAGACAAAATGTCAGCTGCTGTAAGCATCTGCCACACCTGGAGGGGGGGCTCAGTGAGATGTGACATGTGGGGTGGGACTGACCTCAACTGATTGAGGACCCTGGCAGATGGCTGATGGGAGTCAGACATGTGCCGTTGGAGGCACCTCAAGGACGATGGACACAGCTACTGCTGAATGACTCATTCAATGCCACCACAGCATTGATTGGCTGAGGGACTTTGGGGGCGTGGGCCAAGGGAAGATCTCTTCCCTTCTATAACCTCATGCTGAATGTATTCAGAACTTGCCTAGCTACGCTGCACTCAACCACCCAGTAAAAGTACTTTTTCACTATTCCACATTGGAGTGAAGGGTCATTCTTTCCTGGGAAGTGGGAGCCAACCTCACACACAGCTAACCAAATAGAAGATCTAAACGAACAATTAGCAGACATAAATTGCAAAATGAAAGACATCAACAACAAATATTAAGAAATGAACAGAAGATTCAATCCCTGGAAAAAAGAGTAGATGGGAATGAGAAAAAAAATAGAAGAACTACAAGAAGAAAATGCAAGACTGGAACATAACAACAAAGAACTCAAAAAAGCATTTGGCAGAATAGAAATGCAGAGGGTCAATAACTTCTTGTGATTTCAAAACTTAAAAGAAATGCCTGAAGAAAATATCAGGGAGAAAATAGCAAATAGAAGTGTTCACGCAAGTGCCAAGGAGAATACAAGAAATTAGGAAGCAATACCATTTTCTAACAGCCAAGTTAAATAGAAAAGAAATCAGGTAGAGATGGGTAGTTCCTGAGGGCATTTCCTTTGTGTGGAATAATACTAGGTTTTACATAAATTCAATTTGGAAAGCAGAAATCTTTATACAGAAATATCCAACATTGCTAGGGTAAGATCAGGAAGAGGAAAAATTCATAGTAGAAAAGCAGAGGAGGGCGGAAAGCCCCAGAAGAGTAGAGAAAAAAGAAAGGGGAAGGAAACCTGGCAAACTAGAAAAAGAAGAATGGAAGAGGAAGAAGGCCCAAGGACAAGAGTGGCAGCAGCCAAACTCGAGAAAAGTAATGGATAATATTAGGGGAATCCTCTCAATTAACATCAACAGGCTAAATCATCCAGTTAAAAGGAAAAAATATTTAACAAATTACAAAAAACCAATTACGATATAATCTACCTGCAAGATACACATATTGCTAAACATCAACATAATAATAATAATAATAATAATAATAATTTTTATTTCTATCCCGCCCTT
>JANHFO010058082.1:0-10386 GCA_032468095.1 Pareas carinatus
ACAGTCATAGAATACTAATAATCAATCTACAAGCCAAACTAGGATACTAAATGACACAAGTATTGTATATTTTAAGATGTAAGCAGCAGTACATCTTAAACAATGCAAATAAGAGAATAGCTAAGAAGTAAGAGGAAAGATGAGAAGGGTAATAATGATATATTTCTACTTGATCATTTAACAGTGTTGTGGAAGCTAGTTGTTAAGCAGACTGATGGCATGGGGGCAATATCCAGAACACTACAGATTGGGATCAGCCAGAAGATCTTATATATACTGCAGCCCATTTTAAAATATCAATATATTTAATATATTTAAATATTTCCAATATTTATCAAATTTATAGAAGTCATTTGCAAAGTAACATACTTGATACTCATCTGAAAAGGTTTATGAGCTGGTATATGCATGTGTTTCATTGGTTAGTTAGTTAGTCAGTCAGTCAGTCCAGTTTATTTAGCCACCCATCCCAAATTCATGACACTGGGCAACTGTTATAGAGAAGACAGTTATATATTATTATTGATGAATGATTGCTACCACATGTCCATGGAACCCCGAGATCTGAGTAGTTCTTTGGTGGCCCCTTTTGAGTTTTCTTAGCTGATCTAATTAACATTTTAACATATGATTAAACTATTTAAGAATGATCAAGTCAACATCTCCATTACAACACACTTCATTTTTTACAGTACTACCCTAAACATAAGCACAACTCGTATCCTGCAAAAAAGGGATAAGAGTAACAGTTTGTTACACCAGAACAAGTTACATTGGCAGATCTAGGTAGGCTAACACCTGAAGAAATTGGGAATCAGCTGAAGAAATGCAGCTCAATATGAAATTGCCCTTTCCCAGAATCTTACATGCATAGGGAGGAAATCAGAAGCACTTTTTTACCACAGAAAACATCCAGGAAAAAGGTTCCAGTGTGGAAATCCAGGTCAACCAAAATCTCCTCTTCAGAACACCATATTATGGGAGTTGCCTGAATTGTTTGGCACAGAAAATGTGCTTGGTGTCCCTTGTTTGCTTGACCAGGTAATAGCTTCAGCATTGAAGTTGTTATCTATCTGGGTAATAAAACAATCAAACAACCAAGCTCAGAGACCACCAAGGACTCTACAGTTCAACCATGAGCTACATATATTCTTTTAAAGAAAATATGCAAACCATTAAGTTCTATGAAATCCAATATCATATTCTTTCAACTAGCCTAGCCAGAAATTCCTCTGGAGCTGCTGGCATGGCAGATAGAGTTAGACATGTGATATCTGAACCCAGCTGAGCAGGCAGAGGAAGAACCTAGGGCAATTCCAGCTGTAGTTTTTTGTAAGTGATTGGGACTGAGTCCACAAGTTCTCCTATCCAAGGTTAACTAATGCATCACCCAAGTATCGTTGCTACCTTACTTAAAACAGTAGCATGCTAAGTGGAGTTGAAGAACATCTATATGCATTTGCTTGCTTTAACTGCACAGACTGGAAACTTTTTGAAGATATTTCTGCAGATGAACTTACAGAGTCTGTTACATCATATGTCAGATTCTGTGAAGACCTATGTGTACCAACAAAAACCATTAAAATACATACTAACAATAAACCCTGGTTTTCAACTAAACTTACAAAACTATGACATGCAAAAGAAGTAGCCTACAATCAAACCAGAAATGCATTAACAAAGGAGATATTCTATTTCCTCTCACAATATCAAACAACTCAGTAACAAAAATAGAGTTCTTCAAATTAATGGGCTCTACAATATCGCAAGATCTAAAATGGTCAGCCAACATCAAAGATGTCATTAAAAGAGCACAACAAAGAATGTTCTTTCTGAGACAACTCAGAAAGCTCAGACTACCTAAGAAACTGCTGGCTCAGTTCTACAGAGGAATCATTGAGTTCGTAATCTCCATCTCAATAACTGTCTGGTTTGGCACTGCAACGATACAAGATAAACATAGACTTCAAAGAATAATTAGAACTGCAGAAAAAATAATTGCTACAAAACTCTCCTCCATTGAAGATCTGTACACTGAACGATCCCAAAAAAAGAAAATAATTATGGATCCCTCACACCCTGGACATAGTCTGTTCGAACTTCTCCTTTCTGGACGACGCTACAGAGCATTGCAAAGCAAAACAACCAGACATAAGGACAGTTTCTTCCCTCATGTCATCAACCTACTAAACAGCTAATTTATAGGACAGGATTAGTGCGAAGGGTGTCCTTTGTGACAAGATGAAATGGTTTTTGTCTGCACTTTACAACAAGACATGATGAATGTTACATACTCTAAGACTATGAATGTATCTTATGCTTATATACTTAATTATGCCTATATATGCCTATATACACAAATGATCGTGATTGTGCTTATATATTCAAGCTGACTATGAATGTGTCTTAATTGTATTCTTGTGTATGTATGCAGTTTTTGAGCACTATCCCTTAAGACAAATTTCTTGTGTGTCCTGACACACATAGCGAAAATAAAATTTGATTCTGATTCTATATAATTTACTGTGTATGTTAAAAACCAATGGTTATCATTTTGCAATTTGTCTCGATTATGAGATAGGAAAAAGATTGTTCTAAAGTTATATGATGCAATAATTTAGCTTTGGTTAACAAAACTGGATCTGACAATAGCCTGAATTAAAAATCTGAAAACATAGTGGATTCCATGTGATATACATTGCAAATAAAAGGATTGAAGAAGTGTCTCTACTTGCATCTAATCCAGTTCAGCCATTCCTCCTGCCAATTATATTTTAGCAAGCATTCATATCAGATCACTGCTATTTTCTTAGTAGAGATTTATAGGACGGCATGCAACCATCACTGTGCTCCAATAAAAGTAATAAAGACAAGCTTTACATCACCATAAAAATAGTTAGTGGCAGTAAAAAGTACTGTAAATCAGTACTGAGAAAAACAACCTGATATTAAATAGAGAATATGAAATTTTCCACTAATATCAGCTGTGTGTGCTGATAATGAACAAAGGAGTTGCTAGATCCACAAAAATATTACCTTAGGGTCATTATCGTATTTCTCTGCTTTTTGACCAAGTCCTCCTTGCCCACCAGAGACAACACACCAATTTTCCAGAATCAAAATCAGAATTTATTGGCTAAGTGTTTCTGGATAAACAAGGAATTTGTCTCAGGTGTACATGCTCAATGTCTACATATATATAATAAACAAACTGTAATTACAATCATAAGATACGTTCATAATCGTAAAGTACCTTCATCTTGTCATGTTCATATAAAATGCAATTGATAAACCGTGTTCTTAATCATGAGTCCACCAGTTTTCACTGCCTTGTCCTCTTTCTGTCTCCCCAATCCTATATGTTCGCACCCTGTCTATATTTAGACTTTTATGAGAAAGAGGGATAAAAGGGGAAAGATTTATACAATCTGAAGAGAAACCAGAGTAGGTGTGTGTGTGTCTCTGTGTGTGTGTATCAAAAAAGTGGACAGATATATTCATAGTTGGGGATTGGGCGGGAAACACAAATAATTTTACATATCAGGTGCAGCATTTTTGTGTCACCGTACTACATATTAATGTTTTAAAATGTTTCAATTAATTCTACATATTTAGTGATCATATTGCATGGGGAAGGGGGCAGTCATGAAAAAAAATCCAAATCTACACTGGAAATAGGAATGGGAGTGAAATGTAGTATTTAAACATTCCGTTTTGCATCAGAAATGAGAGATAATGAGGGGGGAATCTATTATTATAAAATCAATTAGCCTTATAATATTTCCATGGGGAGATGTCTCTAAAGGGTATATTAAAAATGTATAATTCATAGTTTGAATTCAAAGAGAGAGAGAGAGAGATAGCAAGAGAGAGAGAATGGGTATATTGGACTGGAAGGTGATAGATCAACATTCTAGATCTCCCTTAGACATGGATGTTGACTGGTGGACTTTTGACCAATCACTCTCTCTCTCTCAGGTCTTGGCTAAGAATTGAAAAACATCTATCTAAAAACCTGCACAGGGCCCACATGGTAGATTATAGTACATGATATTCAAAAGAAAGGGCTTTATCCAATAGTGGATTGATTCAGGATGATGATGATGAAGATGGTGAAGATGATGATGATGATGATGATGATGATGATGATGATGATGATGATGATGATGATGATGATGATGATGATTTGGACCTGGGTTATGACTCCTAATATGTCAAAAGTTGTACATCCCAGATTTATCCTTGATCTCCTCCTGGATTTCATACAGCTCTTATTTGAATTTGGCTGTATCTGGAAGTTCCAGGAATAACAGATTAACAGAGTGAAGTCCTTGGGATAGGCCCTTTGTGATTCAACTGAAACTCTCTACTTTCAGATTTTCAAGCATCCTTGATTCTGCAGATATATTTTTTTCTGAATGAATGAACTCTCTTCCTTCTCTATGGATTTCCTCCATCTCATGTTCTTGACCACTTTTGAGGGGAAAAAATATTCAAAGCAAAGCCTAAGCAGTTGTCATCTTGATCTGAAAAGCATTCAGTTTGAGAAAGATTAGATGAATCGATTATATTGGACTATTTGCATAAAGTTTATGCAACTTAGTTCAAAGCAGAGCAGAAGAAAGACACTGAATCCAAGGTCATGTCAGGAATAAAGGGCCTGGATCATTGGACAGAAAAGATGATAGACGTACTTTTGCAAAGTTTATGTTTAGTTGGACAGTCAACAGGGGTCTCATCTAATAATCTTAAAGCAAAGAGTATACCTGATTTGCAGCATCACTTCAAAAATTGACTCTCTCTCCCCCCCCGCTCCTTTCTTCGTAGAGCTCTAATCAAAATAAGTATTCACACAGACACAGACACAAAACACACATCTCAAAGACGAGGGGGGTTGTTTATCACAGTCTTTTCCACGGCACGCTTCACATGCAGTTGGGGCACCACGTTCTACCTCATCTTCCTTTGACAGATTTCGACTCATTCACACTGGGCACCCCCACTTTTCTGAACTTTATTCTATCTTTTATACTTAGAACTTTAAAAAGACAGTTGCTTTTATGATGACAGTATTATTATTTAAGAATGGGTTGTATTTTTCTTTTAAAATCACACTAGGCTACCTTAGAAGAATGTTTTAGTACAGAAAAATAATAATACTAATCTATAATAATAATGGGTTTTCTGAGTCCTGGGGAGACCAAATTGGCCTACAAGAAAGATCAAAGGAAGAACAAAAAAGGGACATGGGAAGACAAAGCATCATGTGATCTGTACATTATAAAAAAATAGCAGTCCAAACAGATAATAGCAAGTCCTTATATCAACTTTTGCTTAACTTCCAAACATTTCTTGGTGGTTTTTCTTAAGGAAACCCTCTTGTCCCATTTGGAATTGAGCATCATGGCCACCCACGTGCACATTTCCTCCAGCAGGGGCAGTGGGTCAAAACCTGGCAATGGCTAAAAGCAGGAAAGTTGAAGAAAGAAACAGAGGGGTTAGTTCTGGCTACATAATACCAAGTCTTAAGAACAAAAACATACAAAGCCAGACTTGAGAAGACAGCAACAGATAGAAACTGAAGATGTTGAAGAAACTGAAGAAATAGTGGACCACCTGGTTATCTGCTGCAAGATCGCACAGACTGACTACAAACAACTCATGACATAATAGCAATAATGACGTATTGGAAGATCTGCAACAAATATCATTTGCCTGCAATAGAGAAAGTAATAGAAAATGAAGGAGCTAAATTGCTCTGGGACATCAAACAGACAGGCGTATGTCACATAACAATAAGAAAGACAAAAAGGTCTGTGTAATGACATGGCAGTAGCTGGAGATAACAGAATAGAAGAGAAAGAACTGGAGAATACAAGGACCCACAAATAGAAATAGTATGACTGTGCAAAAGAAAGCAAAGTAATAGGTGTCTTGGGTGCAATCCCAAAACAACTGGAGCATCAATTGAACACCTTCGGCACTGAAAATTCACCATCGGTCAATTGCAAAAGACAGCTTTGCTCAGAACAGCTTATATTCTGTGACAATATCTGTAACACCATCAAGCCTCAACATCTGCCTATTTAGATTCTTGGGAAGGACTTGATAAGTGGATAAAAATGTCAAATCCAGTTTAAACATCTGGCTGACTATGTGATGAATCATAAAAATAAATACAAGCAACTGGAAAAAAATCACAAAACACAAAGACCTGCAAAATCCAGTCTAAACATCTGGCGGTGTGACCAACCATAATAATAGTAATTAATTATATAAAGTAATTATAATTTGTAAGCTGCCCCAGAGTCACCTTATAAGGGAAATGGGTGGCATAGAAACTTATTAATAATAAAAAAATTAATTGTCTGGCACATCCAATAGCAAACAGATGTCTGAATGTATCAAAATGCAAATAAAAATGAGTAGAAATGTTGTTGAGGGAATGGGAGGAATCAAAGCTTCCTAGATCTATTTGTTTTCATTTTTTAACAGAACCTAATGTTCCCTTTCCAGCAATCCCTTATGTACAAAATGGTTCTTAGAAAACATTTATTTAAGAAATTGAATATAACTGTAGCTCAGCAACTATGAATTAGCTTTCCTTGTTGAGAATGAATTCTCAGCCCTTTCACATAAAACAGCAGATGGCAGCAGCTAGCCAACCTTGGTTGACCTAGAAAAAGCTGAGCAGGGATAGACCTGGTTTGTATCTGGAGGAGAATCCATCAGCTGCCCTGGAAGCAAGCAATGGCCAGCCATTTCTGTACTGCTGCCAGGACAAGGGCTTGTTCACATGGTTACCAGGAGTTGAACTTCTCAAAGGACTTTTTGCCATTTTATTTCACACATGAAACCTGTTCCCGACCTTTCACTTCTTAATCCATTTCCTCATTTCAACATCTTAATTGTGAGTCAAAAAATGTATTTAGTTTTGTCACTCTTCCATATTTGAGCATTTTGCAGATTCGCTGTAAATCACTTAGTTGTTTAGCTATAGAACCTGTTTGAACTTCTGTATGTTCCCATCCTATAGCTATGAAAAAAGTTCATCTGAGGATGGAACTCTCTCTTTGGGCTCTGGATTGAGTGGTTCACCAAAATGTGTAAATTAGTTGTTTGTTTGTTTGCAAGACTGGCTATTTCCCCGTTTTGCTGTCTCCACAGCATAGTGACTTGTTGCAAGTCATAAGCAGGAATTTTGACAAATTCCTGGCTCACTCACAATTCCTGTCTACTCTCTACGGTATTATTTTGGCTGCTGATAAGGTGTCGTGGGGTGTCTCATATACGCAGAATCACCCACATAGTTTCTTTTGTTGCCTTGAGCAACAAACAAAACATAACAAGAGTGAAGCCCCAGCTTTCTTCTTTAATTGTTTGTTTATTTTGTATAGTGACCCCCTTTCAATAAAACTGTGGGCAACAAACAATAAAAACAAAAACAAAGATAATTAAAACCATAAATGTGAAAAGTAAAGCAAATGGCAGATTGGGAAAACGTCACAATCAACTGTGCAAGTAGAGCCAGGTGGATGGGTCATTTAACTCAGAGTCCTGGATCTATCAAATTGGGATACAAATTCTTATTTTCCTGTGACTTTACTGTGGTTTGTATTATATAATATAAAATACAACAAATGAGTTCCATTCCTAAATGGAATGTCCTATACTGTACATTATTAAAACAATAAAAAGACAATTTCATGTGAAAGGAAAGGGGGAAAAGCAGAAATGCAATTGTCATCGGTACTGTATATGCTGTAAGAATAATTTCAAACATAATATGTATTTGTAAGAGAAACTGCCTCCATCTAGTAGAGGGGCATCCAAAGTTGGCAACTTTAAGACTTGTGAACTTAAACTCCCAGGATTCTGGGGGATGTTGCTGGGGAATTCTGGGAACTGAATTTCACAAGTCTTAAAGTTGCCAGCTTTGGACATCCCTCATCCAGTAGATTATTACTAATAAGACTGTTACTAATAATCAGCAGTTTGATTTGTGAATTATACCATTGTTTCAGTTTCTATGTATCTTTGCTCTGTGTTCTTGGAACATTTGACAACAATTTTAGGGGGAAGCTGATTTCACTTCCCTAGATTTCTTCACACAGACAGATGCAGGATATTTTGGTGCAATGAGGCAGAGATTTACATCTTCTTTGCCATCCTCAGGTGACGTGTAATGACTATTTAGGACAATGCTTCTCAACCTTGGTGACTTGGCAAAAGTGCATAGCTGAGAGGAATTCTGGGAGCTCATCTTCAATTTGCCAAGGACGAGAAACATCGATTTAGGGCAGTACTAACGCTGAGTGAAGAATCCCTCATGAGAAGATATGCCACAAATTGTTGTCATCTGTGCAAGTGGAGATTTCTGGCACCCTCTAAACTCCCAAAGAGGAGTAAATTGGTTTTCTTAAGGCAGCATCATCAGGATCAACAGAAGTGGCAGCTCCAGTTTAGTTAGAATAGAACCACTTAAATAAAATGGATTTGGCTGAGCCCTGCCTATTTTAAATTGCACTGGATTTGAGAGGCATCTGAATCAAAGTGAAGCTCCTCCAGATCAGTTCAAATTGAACTTGACATTTTGTAAGCATTCTGTAGATCTCCAAGTGTCATAAAGTAAGACAGTGTGTTTGCCTAAACTGGCATGTTTTCTCATATAAGGAAAAAGTGAGGAGAGGAGAGGAGTGGAAAAGAGAGGAGAGGAGAGGAGAGGAGAGGAGAGGGGAGGAGAGGAGAGGATAGGAGTGGAGAGAAGAGAAGAGAAGAGAAGAGAAGAGAAGAGAAGAGAAGAGAAGAGAAGAGAAGAGAAGAGAAGAGGAGAGCATAGTGAATGTTTTTGCTTTTTTCAGCCACGGGGAGGGGATGTTTAGGGAGTGTCTTGTGGAAGTCCACCAGCATTTGACTCACCTTGGTAACCTTTTCTCTCCCAGGTATACAGGGGTGTCTCCTGAGTAAGTCAAAGTAGTGACCACAATATTGTGATAGAAACTTTCCCTGTTTTAAAGATGTATTCATACACATTTTTTGTATATTTCAGAATAACAGAATAACAAAGTTGGAAGTTGGATTTCTTCTACCTCAATTTCCTGCTCCAGCAGGAGACCCTATACCAGTGATGGCGAACCTATGGCAGGAGTGCTGCAGCGGACACGCAGAGCCCTCTCTGTCAGCACGTGAGCCAAGTCGCCCCAGCATTGCCTCAGAGCTGAGCATGCTCAGAAAGAGGAAGTGGTGCCAGGTAATGACATCACAGGGTCACGAACATCTCAGAAAGAGAGTAGCAGCGCCGGACGATGACATCACGAGCTGCAACTCATTAGCCACAACTCATCCAGGCATTTGGTGTCTAAAAGATTCTCCATCATTGCCTTATACCATTTTAGACAGATGGTTGTTCAATCTCTTCTTAAAAACATCCAGTGTTGGAGCACTCACAACTTCTGGAGGCAAGTCGAGTTCAGAGCTGCTTTTCAAAATAACATTAGTTTCCTGTCCTATTAACCTAATGCTATAGGACTGATCAGTATTATTCAGTGTAGTCAAGCTTTAATGGTACATTTCAAATTTAGGTTAAGTTGCTTCTCATAGGCGACATACTTTTATTGTTACATTTTATATTTTATTATATATTTATATTTTATACTTTATTGTTGCCTTTCCCCCTCTGTGTTTTTTCATTTTTCTTGACCTCTTGTTTATTAAAATCGCAACTAAACATTATCAAAATTATTTTTTTCAAGGAAGACAGTGTTCATATCGGCCATTTCATCCTAAGTTCTAAAAATGTTAAGAGACCAAAGTGTCATCTTTTTGACCACATCTTATAGGCAACCCTGCTTACAGATAAAACCATGCAAATCCACACGAACCAGAATTGATGCCCTAATTATGGAATTTTCTTCGAGGGACATATGGCTCTCCTCCCCCGAAGTCGCCTAGTTAAAGAGGCTTTGAAAAAGGCACCTGTAAAATAACAACTCTGCAAGAATATAATGCTTTTAAAATGGATTTAATTTTCACTGTTGTGATTGCATTGGCAGATTGCTTTATTGTCTTACCAAGCCTTTTGATTGAATTTTGTTTGATTTTATTTATTTATTTAATTCATAGGTTGCCCAATTCCACTGAGACTCTGGTCAGTATACAACATTAAAACAATTTACCAAACAAAACAAAAAAGAAGAAATACTTTTTCAGGGGGGATGGGGAAGACATCAACACTAAAAAGAGCCCCCCAGAAGCACACAAGGGGTCTGTCGTCCCTTCTAGCTCAAGAATGGCATTGGACCCAGTTACCTACAGGACCGCATTCTACCCAATGTTACCTCCCACCGTCCTATTCGCTCCCACAGAGAGGGCCTCCTCAGGGTGCCG
>JANHFO010058097.1:0-10385 GCA_032468095.1 Pareas carinatus
CATATGCTTATACCTATCTATACCTACATGTTTATATAGTATGTTCCTACTTATACTTGTTTTTCTCATATAAGATTGACTAAATAAAATAAATAAAAATAAAAATAAAACTGTGGGGTCTTGGTGCTCTCTGGCTTGGTGGTTTCTTTGCAGACACCCTTATAAAAAACTGTGGCTCAGGATTTCTAGTTTGTTTTGAAGTTGTATTTTGAAACAGTCGCATGTGCACAAATATGAATTATTCTGCAAGAAATGCAAAAGAGAGTCTGAGCGACATTCCGCCGACATATTGATTCTCTTTCCACTAACACTTTAAGAATATTTAAATTAGGATGGCTTTAAAGCAACAGTTTTCAATGTATTAAAACACAGCTGGCATTACTTAACCTTCAAAGCAAAGCTTAGGCAAAAAACAGATCACTGGGTAAATGGCAATATTCAAATGTAATAAGAACAATATATTTATAAGCAATGAAGCTCCGGGAACTGATAGTTTGAATTTACACTGCTTGTCAAGGAAGCAGCTAATATGATTTCAGTTCTCTGGACTGTTAACTGTCAAAAGGCTTGAATATCAAATTTTCTGAGCAAAAGGGATATTGCTCATATAAACTGCAGGTTAATATCCCACAGAGGTCTGGTGAAATGAAAACGACTGCAGGAAACTGGAGATCGCAACTGAAAGGAGAGTTGTATGGTTTGTTTTGAACAAACCAGCTAATTCTTTTGCAGGAACAGCTGGGACTTTGCATTATTTCACTTCTAAAATTGTTAAGTTACTAAATCCACTTACAAATTGTTAACTTATCCTTGGATAAACTAAGCTGATGACAAAGCAGTTAACCAGGAAAAAAAATAACAAACATTTCATAAAAATATGAAAGTAATAAAAACTGAACTATAAGAAGAGAAAAGCAAAATTAGACTTCCGGTTCCGATTCTCTTTGGTGAAGAATGAAGCAGTTGGGGCTCCGGCTGTAAGTTCTTTTTTCTCCAGCTGCCAGGACCCCTGAGGTCCAAGGCCACCCCGGAGAGATGGCTGAAGAGATAGGCTGAAAAATGAAGACGAGAACGATGGCGGTCAACTCACTGAAACTATCTTTTCTCCCTTTCTCCATGCAGAAGAAAAGGCTAATGGCAGCCATTAGAAGAGGAACGGGACACTACAAACATCGAACATGGAAGCAAAGATGTTGGGAGGTTTCAGCCGGTGGAGAAGAAAAAGAAAAGGTACCTCGATATTTAGACTTTACAAAAAGGGGGGGCATTTAAAATATAAAGATTAAAGACGAACCCAAAGCAATATTTAAAGCGTCGATTTAGCAAGCAGGGGAGTTTGAAATTGGAGGAAGAAAAGGGGAAAGGTGCTGACTTAAGAATGAGTGTAATTTCAAAAGGGAAGATGAATGATAAATAGAAAAGAGATTATAGGGAGAGAAGATTTCTACTTAAATGGATTGGTACTGTTTGGCAGACAGAATTAAAGAGCATTGCGCCGTGATAGAAAATGTTCTTTGGAATTATAAATTGGCAGTTGCATTAAAAGAAAAAACAATTGAAAATGAGACTAATAAATCGGTGTCAAATTGGTGATAATAAGAAACAATTGACTAAAATTTGAGAGTTTAAAGATTTTGATTGGAAACAATTTGTGATTATAGAGAATATAGAGAAATGGAACTAAAGGGACAAAATGGAATTGGCACGAGAGGAGAGTATATCAGATCAACGACAAGCTACACACAAATGGAGCAACCCATTTGAAGAAATCTCGGCAGATAGAAGAAATGTTTGCATCATGGACTAAGGTCTATCAACAGAAAGAAAAGAGGAAAAAGGATTGGGAAAATAAAACTTTGGAATTGGATGAAGTACCAATGCTGAATAGAAGGGAAAAGTGAAGAGTAAAAGGAAGAGGAGAGAGGACTGGGGAGGAAATGCCAGTAAAGAGTAAGGGGATAAAGAAAGTTAAAAATATATTCCCAAAATTAGAAAAGAAATCTGATTATGGAAACTTAGGCCCTCAAAAATATGATGCTAGAGGCATTTTGTTGGAGGGCAAAGTGGCAAAAAGGTTAAATATAAGACTGAGCAGAGAGAGGCAGCGGATAAAACAGGGAAGATGAAGGATGAGATTTTTGTGGAAACTTTTGAAATGAAAGGAAAACTTAGAAGGTTAGAAGTGTATGTGAGAGGTTTGTTCACCCAGAAAGGTATAGGTTAAACATATGTGTATATACACAAACCACAAAACACAAAAAAGTAAGAATGGGTGATGACTATAGGAAATTCAAGAACTAAGAGAAATAGAATTTATTGGTGGTGATAATTAAAAGAGGTAAATAAAATATTGGTTTATAGAGATTGGTGGTGGTATACCTGAGAAGTTAAATGAAATATTGTCCCTTTCTGTTTTTTAAGTCCAAATGAAATATTGATATATATATAAGATTATTATGAGGAATTAAAACTTTAAAAGTTAAAGTTAAAAATGGAAATGAAACAGGAATGAGAAAATAAAAGTGGTAATATAAATGTTAATTTTACAGGAGTTTTTGAATTTAAAATAGGAGTTAATAATAATGTATTAGTTTGTGGCATGTTTCTACCCTTCACCTTGAAGATTTCCCCATATAACATTATTACAAGTAGGTTTCGCTCAGTGGCCGTTTGTTCGAACCTACAATGACACTAAATGAGTGGTATTTACAGCTGGTCTCGAAGATCTGGCCATTTCTACGGTCACAAGACTGCAATCCACACGCTAAGCCATTGAAATCCCAAATCGACTTTCGCCATTAACTGAGGAATGTCTGTAATTGTACCACTCCGGCTACTTGGGGTTTAGAATTTGCCAGAGTGGATTTGATTTAAATCAAGTCGATTTAAATTTCGATTTAAATTGTGATTTAAATCACGGTTTAAAGGCTCGATTTAAATCAGGCTGGATAAAAAATATTCTGCAATATTTACATTTTTGGTAAACTCATTCCATTCCTCCTCACACTTAGAGCCTGCTATAGATGCATTTCTCTTCAAACGGTTCACTTTGAGTTTGTGTCTGTTCTTAGCCCGTGTATTATTGTGGTTGAAACTGAAGTATTCATTCATAGGTAGAACATTTGCAAAACAATGGGATAAAGGACTATTCCTGAACTTTGCTTTATCCCATGGTGGCTGTGAAACTGTGTAAACTGCATCCATGCAGTGCATGTTTTATCTCAGCTTGCAGAGCTTGGATTCATGGAATGAGTTTACCAAAAACGTAAATATTGCAGAATACACAGCCTCACGCTACATAACCAAGCTCCATTTCATGCTGAATAAACTAAATGATTAATGTATCTTAAATAGAAAACGATCTGTAGATAGATTTTTACTCCAAAAGCATTTTATAAAAATTAATTTGATAAAAATAAAAAAAATCAAATTTAAATTTTAAAAATCCGATTTTTTAATTATTTTTTTTAAAAAAAACATCGATTTTTATCCACCCGGGAATTTGCTAACTCTTTGAAAACGGCAAAGAAAAGTTTTCTTCATAGCTTTTTTTTTAAAAAAAAAGATTCTTTACTTTGACTGAAATGATTGCGAGACCTACATCTTGGCCTTGATTCGTTCTTTGGAAAGCCCAGGTGAACGTAAAAGAGGCATTCTTGGAAACGATGTGGGCGTATGACTGCTTGCCCTTAGCGCCACTCCATGACTCCACCACATTTGTGCTCTTCTTATTGATGTCCTGAAAAACCAACCACCAGAAAGTATTAACAAAGTGCATGTTAGGGAGCAGAACTGAAGCGGTTAGATAATGCTGATAGGGTTGGGTGAAGTGAAAGACTTTGCCTGTTCTTGGGAAAAGAATGCTTTGCTCAAATCTTCTGTCCAGCATGAGGAAAATCAGGAAATCCAAGTGGTTCAAATGAATTTAAAGATTTATTGCAAGCGCTAATCTCTCTACAAATATCTGAACTATGTGGGCAATTTGGAAAAAAAAACTCTGTTTGGTTATTCATGACAGACACTCACAGATACAGAACTTTTATTATACACCTTAGAAAACTACAACATGACATGACTTTTCGACATCATCGCCCTTCAAATGGAGGCCCTAGTCCAGTGATGGCTAAGCTTTTAGACACCAAGTGCCCAGACAAGTCGCAACTAATGATTTAAGGCTCATGACGTTATCACCTGGTGCTGCTACTCTTTCTGAGCATGTGCATGACCCCGTGATCTCATCGCCCTGCGCCACTACTCTCTTTATGAGCATGCTCAGCTCTGAGGCGATGTTGGGGTGACTAGGCTCGCATGCCAGCAGAGAGGGTTCTGCGTCCTCAATGCGGCACACGTGCCATAGATTTGCCATCACTGCCCTAATCATAACATCTTTCAAGGTTTGAAATTCCTCCTGCAAAGAAATCTCCCTCCTGGGAATGAAGCCAGAAGAGGTGGGAGTCGCTGGGTGCCAAATCTGGGCTATAGGGGAGGATGATCCAAAACATCCCAATGTTGGAACTGCTCCAAATGTTCTTGGATGCATCCAGCAGTGTGCAGGCGAACATTGTCGTGAACCAACACCACGCAGGAAGTCAGCGTGCCCCGACGCTTGTGTCACACTGCTTCGACGATGACAATGCGCTTCATGATGCTGTTTCAGGGTGGCTTCATTCCCAGGAGGGAGATTTCTTTGCAGGAGGAATTTCGAACCTTGTAAGATGTGATGAAAAGAGCCTCAATTTGAATGGCGGTTAGGTATGTAATGTAGTTTTCTAATGTGTATCATAAAAGTTCCATATCTGCTAATGCCTGTCACGGATAACCAGACAGAGGGGTTTTTTCCCGAATTGCCCTCATTATAGTATATTATACGTAAATACATGGAACTCCTCAAGGGAAACATCTGGGTCTGTCTTCATTTTACCAAGCCACACCTGAAATTCTGCAAGACACAGGAAGCCTGAACCTTCAGCCTCTGTCCACATAGCCTCATAATAAAGCAGAATTAGTTCATCTGCTCCTGTTTCTTCCTGGTTTCCCTGAGATTCCTTGGAGGTCCCCAAGCAAAGCATGTGTGCCTCTCGGCCCCCATTTAAGTCCCTTTCCTAAATCAAGCAGAAGATTGGACCTGGTGGCCCGAATGGACTCGTTTCCAGTGCTAGGATCCCAGGCCCTAATCCCTGTTGAAGACAGGAATCAGGGGTTGATTGTACATAACGGCTGAATAGCCTGACATTAGCAAAATTCAATTATTTTCAGCTATGGCAAACCTAGATGGCATATAAAAAAGCAAATGCATCACCTTGTCAACAAAGATCTGCCTAGTCAAAGCCATGGTTTTCCCAGTGGCCATGTACGGCTGTGAGGGTTGGGCTATAAGGAAGGCTGAACGTGGAAGAATTGAAGCCTTTGAGTTGTGGTGCTGGAGGAGACTGTGGAGAGTCCCTCGGTCTGCAAGGTGATCAAATCAGTCCATCCTTGAAAAAATTGACCCTGACTGTTCTTTAGAAGGACAAATGATGAAGCTGAAACTTATATATTTTGGCCACCTCATGAGAAGAGAGGACTCCTTAGGAAAGGCCGTGATGTTGGGAAAAATGGGAGGCCAAAGGAGAAGGGGACGGCAGAAAATCAGATGGCTGGAAAGTATCACCAATGCAGCAGGCATGAGTTTGAGTAGACTGTGAGGGACAGAGAGGCCTGGTGGGCTGTGGTCCGTGCGGTCACAAAGAGTTGGATACGACTTAGCAACTGAACAACAACAATTATTTTTATTTTCACGTTTTACTGCTTGCGTGATTATTGCTTCAGTTTTGGACATTGTCTGTGTTTCAATCTTGTCAGCAGCCATCCAGACTCACATATGGGAGATGACCTAAAATAAATAAATAAATACAATGATTGTGCAAGATCCACAGTATCAGACATTTGAAATGCTTGCTGAATATTGTCTTTACAACATCATACCGAAAGTTATTTTGGGTTGAAATGGTGGGACAATTGACAGGGGTCTCCAACCTTGGCCGCTTTAATACTTGTGGACATCAACTCCATGGCTGGCTGAGGAATTCTGGGAGTTGAAGTCCACAAGTCTTAAAGTGTCCAAGGTTGGAGACCTCCTGGACTAGCAGACAGAAGTTGCATACAATCTCTTGTTTGGACAACTATTAGGTTTTCTTCTAAAAGGCATTTGCAGGTATAGATCCCAAATTATCAGATCAGATCTTTTGAATTGCTATGGCTAGGGTCTAGAATCAATTGTTCCTCTTTAGATCAAAATCAGGGGCAGCTGTGCAGCTGGACCGAGGAGGGGGAAATGAAATTTAACATTCTGTTTAACCACGAAACGATATTTGATACTTCTGATTACATCAGACAGAATTCTGTTTCTGGCAATCACGATCTCTGGTGATGATAAAGGATGGTTAATTATATCTGATCCTTTGGGCTCTGTTTTTTGTATATTATTACAATTATTATTAGGCACATAGACCTCTGTATACTATGGACACCATTTTCCTTTAATATAAGTTAGCACTTATATTTTTTTTTCCTGTCCAAACACCTTTACTGAAATGCATATCTTCTTACATGATTCCTTTAAAAAAGGGTGAGGGTGATTTAAATCTCCTGAAAATTAAATAAAGGGAATGGGAAAAAAAACGGAGAAGTCCCACCATGTCTTGGGAGGTTTCAGATTTATTATATTGCTGTATGGGATGTTGTAGATTACATTTCTGCGCAGAAACTAAAACATGGCTGTTTCTTATTATGCTCTTTTCTATTGTAAAAATGTCTTCTGTGTTTCTGCATTTGGATCCAACCGACTTGCGTTTTTGCATCTGCCTATCGTCCCGGTTTTAAAGCTGCTGCTTTTTCAAGTGGCCTGCTTATAGTTCAGCCACTTCGCTGTGGTTCTTGGATCGATTTATGGTAGTTCTATGCTTGGTTTAAATGTTTTGATTCGTTTATCTCCCATTACACTGGGAAAGGGAAGCTATCCAAGGGCCTGACATGAGAAGGTTCTGTTTAAGGATGGGCAGATTTTGTAGAGAATCCCACGGCTGGCGCATTTGTTGAGACTTCTCTGTGCCATCAGTTCAAGCTGCCAAATGATGCCATATGGCCAATTGGCATCCTAGTTGCTTCTTAGGCCTGGAGCAACCTTGGATGGAGGTCATGTGCATGAGCTGTAAGAACCTCAGGAAAAACCTGTGGTTTATATATGCACTCAGTTGCAGTCCTTCCTGAGTTTCTGAAGTGGCACCAAAATAATCACTTACGTGTTCCAATATATGAGGGGCTGCCACAAAGAGGAGGGGGTCTACCTATTTCTCAAAGCCCCTGAAGGCCAGACAAGGAACAATGGATGGAAATGGATCAAGGAGAGATTCAGCCTAGAAATAAGGAGAAATTTCCTAACAGCGAGAACAATCAGCCCATGGAACAGAAGTCGCCTTAGGAAGTTGTGGGTGCCTCATCACTGGAAACTTTCAAGAAGAAACTAGATGACTACTTGTCAAAAATGGTACAGGGTCTCCTGCTTGAGTAGGGGGTTGGACTAGATGACCTCCAAGGTCCCTTCCAACTCTGTTATTCTGTTATCCCTGAATTGCTGTCCCATAAGGGCAGCTCTAGCAAAATGCAAATATGGAACGAGCTCCCTCCAGAGATCCGCATGATAACTAATCTCCGGGCCTTCCATTGCGCCCTTAAGACCCATTTTTTTATTCAGGCGGGGGTAGTCTGACCCCCAGGGATTTTAGCTGGTTCGGTTCCTTGGGTGGGGGGGTAGTTGGGCTCTTAAAGGGCCACTGGGGTTTTAAATTTTAGAGTTTTTTAAGAATTTGCAGCCCAAATAGATCTGATTTAATTTTAAACTGTTTTTAAATATATTGTGTGGTTTTAATCGGCTGTACACCACCCTGGGTCCTTCGGGAGAAGGGCAGTATATAAATAAAATAAATAAATAAATAATAAAAAAATAAAACAGTTTCTATAAGTATTGGAACACACAAGAGCTGCACACGCAAGAAACATAACAGTGTATGTGATTTTTGACACACGCCAAATGGATCAGAAGACCCATCAACAAGAGGGGCCACGATTTCAACTAATACTATAGTTGAAATCATACTCTAAAATATAAAGACATAGTGAAATATTAAGAGAACCGCAGAATTATTTTTAAAAAGGTGAATTGAAATGACATAGCACATTTATTTCATGCACGTACAGTACATATTGTATTTGCTGTATAATTTTATCGGAGGAAGTACTTTTTCTGTTCCATTGGCGAAGGATCTGCCTTATTTTCTCTTTGCCAGGAGAAAAACGGATGCCATTCGAGTAGCACGTATATAGGAAGCACTGGGCATACCTCTTGAAAAGGTATTCGTGTAGCCTCTCCAATTCCTAAGCATTGCAACAACTTGCAAAAAAAGAGAGAGAGAGAGGGGGGAGGTTATTATTATAAAACTTTCAAAGAAAGTTTTTCCAAAGAAAAAAGTTATTTCCACTTTTCCACAGCAACTCCAATAAAAATTCTAGTAATAAACAAGGATTTTTCAATAGAAACATCAACTGTCAGACATCACATTTGGATACAAAAACTCGCTGAATTCAATCTGCTCTGCTAATAATCCAACTAATAATTTCCGATGTTTCCAATGTAATAAAAATGTTGGGCAATCATTGCTGTTAAGGTTTCCTTGTATTTGTTTAATGTAAACTTTGCCATAATCTGAACAGTATATCCCTGCAGATGAAATTTGTAAGGAAATTGGTACTCAATTTTCATATTTAGAGACTCTGTCCAGATAAAAACTAGCAGGAGCAAAGAAGTATAATCAGCAATTAGACGTGCATAAAACTCAGAGGAAGCAGATCAGGGCCAATTTTTAAAAAAAAATTAACTCAAAAAATACATGAGCATGAACCCTGACTGTAAAATGTTTTTTTTCCCCTTTATAGAAGCAAATTAGATCAAGACCTTTTATTTTAGTACTAACTATATATAACTATTATCAGCTGCATACGTTAAGAGAAAAAGAGAAACCTAGTATAATTTTAGTGCAATTATATATGCCACCGTACCCTTGATTTAGTCTACATCATTTATTTGAATGACAGGGATTTTAAGTTCAGCGTCACAAATAAATATTTTAGATGACTGCCAGTTTCACCTAAAATTGACTCTCGAAATTTCATTTTTGTTTCATTTCATTTATTAAATTTGTCTACCGCCCTTCTCCAGAAGGACCCAGGGCAGTGAACAGCCAATAAAAACACAATAATTGCAACCATAAAAGCAATATTAAAAATATCACACTGGTTGGCAAATTTTTAAAAATAATTTAAAATTTAAAATTCTTGATTTCCCCTAAAACTAATAACCAAATTAAAAACCAAGGGGAGTTTGAACAGCCTAGCCTGAACGAATAGATAAGTTTTGAGGGCTTGACACCTCCAGTGCATCCAAATGAATAACTGGATAAACCACCGGAACGTAAAAGATGGGGTCTCAACATCTCATTGTAGAATGTAAATGGGGTATTTATTGTGGGGATGGCTTGATCAAGCAGTCACTTGAATGGAAGCTCCACACAACGTCATTTTTCATTCTGTCAAACCTTCAAGATTGGCCAGTCAGAAAACAGAGACCATATGAAATGTTCTACCCTGTTTCCGTGAAAATAAGCCCTAACCGGAAACTGAGCCCTAGCCTGATTTTTCAACAGGAGGCTTGTCATAAAAGCCCCACCCCCAAAATAAGCCCCAGTTAAGATCCTCAGCCAGACGGATGCATTGAGTACCGTATTTCCCCCCAAAATAAGACCTAACTGGAAAATAAGCATCTTAAAATAAGCAAAAATTAATATAAGACCCGGTCTTGTTTTTGGAGAAAGAGGGTGCTTTACTGATAGTGGCCATAATAGCAAAAATTTAAAAGTGTCTCCTCTTCCACCCCTGTCAGTCCACCTGGATAAACCAGAAGGGCAACACCACTAGATGCCCTAAATGTACTTTATTGCAAGACCAAATTTAGAGAATTTTGCGAGTTGTACAAACTCCTCACCGTCCCAGTAACCGCCTGAGTCATTAGGGTGAGTCCTTTGTAAGCTTCTTCCTCTGGACGTACATCCTTTCGGGGTTCCTCCCTCTCTTGCTGGATTGTTTCCGAGGAAGAATCTCATCCCCCCACCCCACTAAGGTCATCCACACAATGCCTTATGCTCCTAGATATAAACCCGCCAAGGTGGGGAAAACTGGCACTTTTCCCTTATGCTTTTCTTCTCAGAATCTGATATATTCTCCCTGTGTGTGTGTGTGTGTGTGTGTGTGTGTGTGTGTGTCCTCTCTCTCTCTCTCTCTCTCTCTCTCTCTCT